>JACEGR010007514.1:0-48297 GCA_014170235.1 Listronotus bonariensis
AGGCAAATTTAAAGATGCATCTTTTCCTGGCATAAAAATTTCGAAGTTCTTAATACGTTTAAATGCGAGTCAGTGTGATTATCAGACTTTTCGGAAAGGCGATTTAAAGAAGCATCTTATCCGACATAAAAATCCCGAAGATGCTGAAAGGGTTTAAATGGGTGCGATCAGTGTGACTATCAGACTTTTCTCGAAAAGGCAATTTAAAGATGCATCTTTTCCGGCATAAAAATTTCGTTCTTGTTCTTGATACGTTTAAATGCGATCAGTGTGATTATCGAGACTTTCTAGGAAAGGCGATTTAAAGAAGCATCTTCTCCTGCGCCATAAAATCCCGAAGATATTGATAAGTTTAAATCGCGATCGGTGTGATTGTCAGACTTTTTATGCAGAGCGGGTTAAACAGGCATCTTCTTAGCATAAAAATCTCCCGAAGATGTTAAAAGTTTAAATGCAATGCTTTCTTGGTTCTTGGCCCCGTTGCTAAGACGATCAGCCAGCTCATAACCGTGGAAACTCTGGATAATCGAGCCTGTGCTCCCAGAGATTCCAGAACTTTTCATAAAATGTATCTATTAAAATAAAAGAATCGATGCAATGCATAAATTGTCAGCTGTCAATCCAAGATCTGCTTCCGGTATTGCGCATAACCTTCACTGTCAAAACTGACACTTCCCGCGGCACGCCCATCCATCTCCCGCCATTTGGGAAATACCTCGTGTTTAATACCAAACAGAAAAGCCGCCAGCATATAGGAATCTTCGCTCACGGCGCTTAGATCCAGAAGAAAGATGCCTTCAATTTAGCGTGAGTTTCCTATCTTCCTCGGGGAACCAACACCTCTTCTACATCCACTATGTGCGACACCGCGCGAGAGCCCAGCAAGAACTCCCTTCAGACATGTTAACTCGACCGAGGACGAACGAAAACTGATTTAAATATTTGAATCTTGGATGGTCATTGGAATGGTCTGATACGAATTTGAACTAGATATACATTCGATAAGCGAAAAAGGAGCCACTCCTATATTTATTTAAATAAGGCTCTTTCAAAAAGTTGATCTGAAGAAATATGATTACGACTCACGAGACGGGCGATTCTTCGAAAATAAAAAGAAATTTCACCAGAAACCTTATTTTCGATAGTAAAAAAACAGAAAGCTTACTAAGAGAAAATTCTTCCTAGGTGTTTTATCTTTTTTTTTTAAATTGCCTACTCACATAATGAAATCCATTGTCTAAAAGTGGGCGCAAAATTTTCTTATACCTACTTGGGTTTTCTGGGGCGCTAACCACGAATCTGAAAGAATTTTCTTTCGAAAACGTTTTGTTTCCAAGAAATTCATTATCAAAATTACAAACCAAAACTATCTTCACTTTTTATATACCAATTTTCCCCATTCTTTTTGAATACAATTTTTGATTTTTACAATAAATTGGCACATATTATTTTAAAAGATCTTTTAAAAAGTTCTTTTTATTTTTCATCTTTTTTGCAATAACTTGCAAAACTTCACATTAGAGTGATATTCTTTCGAGACATCAACATCAGTGAGCAAACTGAACGAAGTGATGGCTTTTAGTCAAAAACACACTAACTGTCAAATAATCACAGTATTATTTTTAGTCACGACAAGTCAAGTCGACACATATTTTTTTATTATTTGCAAAATACAATTAAACAATAAAAAAGGTCTCGCGTTAACCAGACGATCATTTTTTAAAATATTATGTAAATTGGCGCAGTTTGTACTGGCCAAAAATTTAATCAGAAAACTCTTGCAGTTTGTATTGCCCAAAAGTTGCCGATATTGCGTTTGACGTAATATTCCCCGCGGTATAGGCAACACACGTTGCAAAAATAGAAAATAAAACAAAAAAGTAGTGATAAGACGTCTAAGTAACCAGAGGATCATTAAAAAAAAAGAGCTTGTAAATTGGTGCAGCAGGAGTCTCTAACGAAGTGTCTGAAAATTTTGGCTTTGCGTTTTAAATATATAGATAGATGCTTTTTTAGTATAATTGAATACATAATATTTCTAAATTATCGTTTAATGTAATATTACATAACAGGATTTATGAAAAAATACACCAGATCAAAGAAATAAAAGAAGTTGTTCATTAATAGGTTATGTTTATTTTAACTTTTCTGAAGAGTCTGATAATCACACTGGTCGCATTTAAACTTTTCAACATCTTCGGGATTTATATGTTTGAGAAGATGTAGTTTTAAATTACCTTTCTGAAGAGTCTGATAATCACACTGATCGCATTTTAATTTTTCAACATCCTCAGGATTTTTATGCCGGAGAAGATGCATCTTTAAACTAACTTTCTGAAGGGCCCGATGTTCACACTGATTGCATTTAAACTTTTTAACATCTTCGGGATTTTTATGCCGCAGAAGATGCCTTTTAAACTGTCTTTATGAGAAGTCTGATAACCACATTGCATTTAAACTTTTTAACATCTTCGAGATTTTTATGCTGGAGAAGATGCCTGTTTAACCCGCCTGTATAAAAGTCTGATAATCACACTGATCGCATTTAAACTTATCAATATCTTCGGGATTTTTATGCAGGAGAAGATGCTTCTTTAAATCGCCTTTCCTAGAAGTCTGATAATCACACTGATCGCATTTAAACGTATCAAGAACAAGAACGAAATTTTTATGCCGGAAAAGATGCATCTTTAAATTGCCTTTTCGAAAAGTCTGATAGTCACACTGATCGCATTTAAACTTTTAAGCATCTTCGGGATTTTTATGTCGGATAAGATGCTTCTTTAAATCGCCTTTCCGAAAAGTCTGATAATCACACTGATCGCATTTAAACGTATTAAGAACTTGGAATTTTTATGCCGGAAAAGATGCATCTTTAAATTGCCTTTCCGAAAAGTCTGATAGTCACACTGATCGCATTTAAACTTTTTAACATCTACGGGATTTTTATGCCGGAGTAGATGCTTTTTAAACTGTATTTATAAGGAGTCTGATAACCACACTGATTGCATTTAAACTTTTTAACATCATCGAGATTTTTATGCTGGAGAAGATGCCTGTTTAAACTACCTTTTTAAGAGTTTGATAATCACACTGATCACATTTTTGGGGTTATTTACGTTCCGTTGCTGTATTTCTTGATGAACAATTTCAATTAAACATTCTTTATTTTCTTTTTGACTAATGTTATTGGGCAACATCCAAAAAGAAAGAAAGCTGTTATGTTTATTGTGGTATTTTTGCATTCAATGAAAATAATTTAATTTTCTTAAAATATTTTTACTTTTCTTTTTTGCAACTTTGTTTAGTTATAGCTAATTAAAAACTGAACACTTTGGATCAGCGCCTCTGCAGTTTTATTTAAAACAGTATCTAAAATTAGTGGGAATAATAATAAAATAGCAGAAATCCTTATGCCCAAGATCTGAATAGGAAGCGACATGCACGCACCTGTTTACAGGATAAAAATTATTTTATTTTATGTACAGGGTATCCACTAATTAATTGTACACAGAAAAAACACTGATTCCTTATGTCAATATATTAGGGTTTGACCAAACATATCTCTATATCCAAAAGTTGATAATAAGGAAGATACAGGGTGTCAAAGTGAAAAAAATATTTTATTTTTTTTTTCGATAATTTTTGATATGTTTTGAATATTTTATATTATAGGGTTTTTTAACATGAGCTATTCAGATCTGATATTATTTTTATGTGTTAACAAGAGGGGGCCAGCTGCACTATTTAAATTTCTCTAAAACTTCCTAACTTTTTGTGTTACTCTGTATGTTCCATGCTTTCTACATAAAAAAGGGATACTTGGTAAGAATGGCTCCGAGCAACCGTTTTCAAGATATTTGCATTTAGGTGTTTTAGTGCAACCAAAAAGAATATGGAAGAATACATGAAATCATTTGTTTATCATGAGGCAGTAGTAGTTATGACTAATGCGCTGTTTTTAACGAAATTTTTTGGTTGCACTAAACCGCTTAAATTAAAATATCTTAAAACGGTTGCTTAGAGCCATTCTTACAAAGTATACCTGTTTTGTGTAGAAGCCATAGGGAAGTTTACTCAAACTTAAACTCTCTTTATTCACTAGAAAATCATACAGTGATTGAAGTTTCGTTAGTAATTTTCCTAAGTCTAACTTAAATTCTAGTTAAAAGCAACCTCCAGGCTCCGGGCAACCGTTTTCAAGATATTTGCATTTAGGTGTTTTAGTGCAACCAAAAGAATATGGAAGAATACATGAAATCATTTGTTTATCATGAGGCAGTAGTAGTTATGACTAATGCGCTGTTTTTAACGAAATTTTTTGGTTGCACTAAACCGCTTAAATTAAAATATCTTAAAACGGTTGCTCAGAGCCATTCTTACAAAGTATACCTGTTTTGTGTAGAAGCCATAGGGAAGTTTACTCAAACTTAAACTCTCTTTATTCACTAGAAAATCATACAGTGATTGAAGTTTCGTTAGTAATTTTCCTAAGTCTAACTTAAATTCTAGTTAAAAGCAAATTGTATATGGACAATTATAAAAAAAAAACAAAAGTATATGTATAGACAAATTCAATCATTTAGTAAATAACATAAAATAACATATATATAATATAATAAAATAATGGGCATATAATGAATAATCAAAATTAGGAATGTTTAGGTCACAGGTCGTTGGGCTTAGAAATTCCTTGAGAGAATAGAAGATGTTATTATTTAAAAAGTGCTTGATTCTTTTTCCAAATATACCAATCGACGTAGCTTCTTTGACTTGGCTTGGTGGTTTGTTAAAAATTCGGACACAGGCGTAATATGGGGATTTTTCATATAGTGTTGAGGTATGTTGTGGGAACACAAGATGTCTGGAATTTCTAGTCGGGTATCCACGATTATCTCTATTTTTTTAAACTCTCTCCGATTCTTAAAGACGTATGTTGAACATCTTAGGATATATATATATATATATATATATATATATATATATATATATATATATATATATATACAGGTCTGGAAAATCGTTATCGAACCATTGGGATTAACAAGTGGAAAAAGAGAAAGCGATCTTGCCTTAAGATAGAAAGTAACGGAAAATAAGATATTCCCCCATGTTTCAAATCCAATGATGCCATATGTATTTATACGCCCACTTTCCTGCAGTAGTGGGGTACATCAACACCGGTCAACGCGACCGTCGCCGGGCCCGAGCATTTGGAGAGAGTTCAGTTGCAAGCTGTTTGGGGTATTGCAAACTACGGCGCTTTCTTTTAAAATGTTGGTTTATACCGTTGAACAAAGAGTTCAAATTATTAAGTGGTACTATGCCGGTAATTCAGCAGAAGAAATAATCGGGAGATTTGCATTTTTATTTGAAGGAGGTCCTGTGCCTGTTAAAAGTACAATTTTAAAAATTATAAGTAAGTTTGAAACCAGCGGCTGTTTACAAAATTGTAGGAAATGCATGTGTAATGATGAGGTGCCGCCTGCACCTCCATTAACCGAGGAACGGCAAGTCCGTGAGACTGCTGTTTGCAGTTTAGCCGAAATTAATTTTCCTTGTAATAGTACCAAAATTTCTGAAGAACTTGATATTGAATCTCGAACAGTTAGGAATATTCTGAAACGAAACAAATACCATTGCTATAAATTGCAATCTAGTCAAGAGATTTTTCCTGAAGACTATGAAAAACGTATGGTGTTTTGTGAGGATATGATGGAGAGGGCCAATGCTAATGACACATTTATCAAAAATATTCTCTTTACTGATGAATCATCATTTCCCTTGCATGGTCATCACAACCCTTCTATCGCTGTAGGTTACTCGATAGAAAACAAGCACATCACTATCCTTCTCAGAATAGGCGAGGCCATTCAGGCGGCTTACGAGGCAAACTGTCCAGAAACGGTAAGACAACTAAAAAGAAAGACAGCATGGTGGAATAATCACCTCCAGGACCTTAGGGCCGAGGTGAGAAGGCTATTTAACAAGGCCAAAGTCAACCATGATTGGAACTCGTACAAAGCGAAACTCACGCAGTACAACAAAGAGATTCGCAGGGCAAAAAGGAAGTCCTGGGAACAATTCTGCGAGGAGATTTCAGAAACTCCCGTGTGCGCTAGAGTGCACAGAATCATGGCAAAAGAGGGTTCTGATCAAGAACCCGGCATGCTAAAGAGGTCAGATGGCTCATACGTGAGCACAACGGAGGAGAGCCTGGAGCTGCTAATAAGCACACATTTCCCGGGCTCGTCAATAATCACCAACTCAACAAGGCTAACCCAACCCACTGATAGGCCAAAACGCCCGAAGAAAGTGGATTGGAAAAAGCAGCTGAGGTGGTAAGCTACAATTCCATCAGATGGGCCTTAGGCGAATTCCAGCCGTTCAAATCGCCAGGCCTGGATGGAATCTTTCCAGTGTTGTTGCAAAAAGGGCAGGACATCCTAATGCCACACTTATGCACAATCTTCAGAGCATGTGTAGCTTGGGGCTACATACCCAAATTATGGCAGAAGGCAAGGGTGATCTACCTACCCAAGGTAGGCAAATCCCTAGAAAGGACGCCTAAGTCATACAGACCAATCAGTCTATCCTCATTCCTGCTGAAAGCATTGGAAAAATAGTGGATAGATACATCAGAGGAAGCACCCTTCATAGGAATCCTCTGAACAAGCGCCAATACGCATACCAACCAGGAATGTCTGTGGATCTAGCACTAGACGATCTAAACAGACTCCTGGCAAAGTCGATTGACGACAAAGAGGTGGCGTTGGCAACATTTTTGGATATAGAAGGCGCGTTCAACAACGTACCAACTTTCTCACTAATGAACGCGCTAAGGAAAAAAGGAATCCCCGACACGATCTGCAACTGGATCGAAGCCAGCCTGAGAAACAGGGTCATAAGATCCACCTTAGGCACAGTAACAATGGAGGCTAAAGTGGGGAGGGGCTGTCCACAAGGAGGCGTTCTATCGCCATTATATTGGGCAGTCCTGGTAGATGAACTTCTCGACAAATTGACTGGTGAAAGGTACAACTGCCTGGGTTATGCTGATGACCTCGTCATTGTAGTCAATGGGGGTCACCTAGAGCACATATCAGGCAGAATGCAGAACGCCGTAGACATCGTTGACAAATGGTGCAAACAGGAGGGACTCTCAGTCAACCCTCATAAAACAATAACAGTCCCTTTCACAAAAAGAAGAGCGCTTGAAGGACTAAGACCTTCCAGGCTCAACGGAGTGGAAATCCCCTTTTCAAAAGAGGTTAAATATCTAGGAGTCATCTTTGACCAAAAACTAACCTGGGGACCACACTTAAGCAAAGTCACTCAGAAGGCAAGAACTACCCTGGGTAGATGCCGAAGACTTTGCGGAAAGAATTGGGGACTCAGTCCGAAGATGAACCTTTGGTTATACAAAATGGTCGTCAGACCAATGATAACCTACGGGTCAATTGCCTGGGGTGCAAAGACGCTACAAAAGACGGCAATAAGGCAATTACAAAGTATACAGAGACTCGCTTGTCTATGTATTACGGGGGCCATGAAATCAACCCCTACTGCAGCACTGGAAGTGCTGCTCAATCTACCGCCACTTCACATCTACATACAGGGTGAAGTGAAAGCGGTACAATACCGTCTCAAACAAGGCCAGAGTCCTATCATAAGACAGGAAAGGGCCATACAATGGAGATTCAAGGAGGACCAAGAAGTCAACTCAGTGTGTGAGATGCCTTCAGACAAAATGGTACCAAGCTACTGGCTAAACAAAGGTTTTCAAACTTTAATACCAGACAGAAAGGACTGGGTGGCAGGGCCTCCCATTAAAGCCGACCTAATCTGGTATACAGACGGCTCCAAAACAGACCAAGGAGTTGGAGCAGGTATATATGGGGACAAACCAAGGACGAAAATAAACTTGGGTCTCGGACAATACCCTACTGTGTTCCAGGCCGAAATTGTAGCCATAGAACAATGTGCTAGGGAAATCATCAGAAGGAGCTATGAGGATAAAACCATAGTAATCTATTCGGACAGCCAGGCAGCCATCAGGGCACTCAGTTCATGCAAAATCAGCTCCAAGCTGGTGCGGGACTGCGTAATTGCCCTGGAAGAGGTGGGTGCGTCCAACAAGCTAACCATTGCCTGGGTACCAGGACACGAAGGCCACGAAGGCAATGAAGAAGCTGATAAATTGGCAAAGGAGGGGGCTGGCAGGACAATGGTAGGTCCCCAGCCCTACTGTGGTATTCCATCATGCCAGGTAAGGTCATCCATTAGATCATGGATTATGAGGGAATCACAGGACTGGTGGATGAGAACACCAGGACAGCGTCAGGCGAAAGTGTTCATCAAGGCTTACTCGCCAGAATTTACAAAAGACCTTCTGAATTATAACCGGAAGGCAGTAAGAATAATAGTGGGTCAACTGACAGGTCATTGCAGACTGAATAAACACCTGGAAACTATGGGCCTGGCAGAAGAAAACCTATGTAGGTTCTGCCAGGAGGAGGAAGAAACCGCAGAACACGCATGGTGCTACTGCGAAGCCCTTTGTCGTCTGCGGTTTGCAAGGCTGGGTGAAGAAAAACCTAAAGCGGCAAAATATACCAAGGGGCCAGTTTCAAGCTTGTGGAGTCTGATTAAACAGACCGGCTTGGATAGCGTGCTCTAACCTATGGACGGAGGACACACAATAAACCTGAGCAGGTTGCAGTGCTAGAGGATATGCAATCCACCTCCCAATCTAATCTAATCTAATCTAATCCTTCTCAGAACACAATACCCTCAAAAGGTGAACGTGTGGGCTGGCATTTTGGGCGATAATATTATTGGCCCTTTTTTATTGAGGGAAATTTAAATGCCAACAAATACTTGAATCTTTTGAGAAATCAGGTTATTCCAGCTGTTCAGGCTCTCAATGTCAATTTTGAAGATATTTGGTATCAACAAGATGGTTGTCCGGCTCATAACGCCAGGGAAGTTCAACAATTTTTGGGAGTCACGTTTCCAAATCGTATAATCAGCGGAAGAGGTACCATAAAATGGCCTCCTAGATCACCAGATCTGGCACCAAATGATTTTTTCTTTGGGGACATGTTAAGCAACAAATTTATAGGCATCGTCATGAACGTGCAAATGACTTAGATGAGCTCCGCCAAAAAATTAGTCAGGTTCTTATAGGAATAACACCTGAAATACTTGAAAACACAAGAACCGAATTCTATAACAGGTTGGGATATTGTCTTGCACAAAATGGTGGTCTCTTTGAGAACCTTATAAACTAAGATTTTAAAAAGTATTAAAGTTTTTATAAGAATTTTTTAGAAATACTTTTATGTTCTTTATTTTTTTTAGAATTATATTTTTATTTTTAAAATTATTTGTTTATTCTTTCTTTCGGAATTGCTTTTAATTTTGTTTAGCCCCAAACGGCAAAAAAGCTCTTAAAAATGGCAGTATTTGATGCATTCAAAGCAATAAATTCATCAAATACCAAAATATTTAATAGTTACGTAAAAAAAATATTAAAATATGTGAAGCAGTAACATCCTACACGCGTGCAAAGAAGCAACTGCGTGCTCGAGCTCGATCAGCCATAAACAAAGCGAGCGCGTTGGCGCAGTGGTGGGGGAGACAGACTTTTCACTGTTTTCCAGATGTATATCGCGTAGCGTCGTAGAGTGTACTGTATTTCCGACTAAAAAATAACTTTCCTGAGTTTTTACTGTTTTCTTGAATTATACAGAGCAACGTTCTTGGATGTAGGTTCTATCTCGACGGTTCACTGAACTTTTCCCGAACTGACATTTTTCCGAGGCTCAACCGTTTTCTAGATGTATATCGCGTAGCGTCTTGAATTGAACTGTCTTTTACGGAATTATCGTGCTCTTTTTATACTATCAAACACGTGTACAAAATCCCAAATGTTTACCGAACATCAAAATTTATTAAGACATTAATTGGTCAAAAACACTTAAAATTTTATTAGCGTTCGCCTTTTTCCAAAATTTATGAGACATTCTGTCAAATATGTTATGTTTTAATTGAATTTATTACTCTTATACGGCCACCTGCAGTAAAATTTTGTAAACAAGCTGTCAAATAATTTAGGTTTTTAATTATATGTAGTGTAAGAAAATTTTATAGGCAATAAATGTTCTTTACTTAGAAGGGGTGAGCTTTCCTGGTTAATATGGTTAAGTTAGTCAATCAGTCTCTTCGTGGTTCTTCCCTCGTTCGGTCAAAAATGCGCGGAACAAAAGTAGTTTAAAGTGAACTGTGAACTTAGAAAATATTTCTTTGGATTTTTACCCTTTCAGTGACTTGGAATAAAATTAAATTGGTTTTGTTTCTTTTAACAGTAAGTTTTTAAGAAATCTTGTTTTTAATCTGGAATGAAAACTTATTTTATTTATTTATTTAACTTTATTTTATTTTAAATTAAAAAAATGATATTTTAAAATTTTATTTATTGTAGTGAAATTTTAATTTCCTGAGCCACTACAATTTTCCTTTATTTAATAAATAAAAATCAGTTTTTCTTTGCTTGATTATATTAAAAATTAAATTAAATTTTGTTGCACTTTTAATTACTTTTATTTTATTTTATTTTTGCACAAAAATAAAATCAGTCTACCTTGTCCAGTTCATTACATAATGTATATAATATTTTGTTAAAAAAATAAATCTTACATAAAGTGTTAATTTGTTTTTATTCAAAAAAAAAAAAAACGTATGACCTGCTAACTTCACACCCGATTTTTCCAAATTAAAGTAATTTTAAAAATTAGTTTCTGCTTAATAAATTGTTTGTTATAGTGTAAAAAGCCAGAAACAAATTAAAAACCAAAAATCAGGGAAGATTGGAGATTGTAAATTTAGAAATAACTTTTTTTTTAATTTTGACAAAGTTAATACTGACTATGCTAACTTTACACCCGATTTTTCTAAACTAAAATTCTAAAAAATTGTTTTTGCTTATTAAATTGTTTATTATAGTATAGAAAAATTAACTTTTACCCAGAAAAATCGAGTGTAAAGCTAGCGTAAGCGCTTTTGTGAGTTAACCGATTTCTAATCATTCTTGACTTTCGGTTTATAATTTGTTGCTGACCCTTTACACCTTGACAAAAAATTTCGTAAGCAGCAACAAATTTTTAAATTAACTTTTACCTAGAAAAATCGAGTGTAAAGCTGGCGTTAGCGGTTTTTTTGAGTTAATCGATCTCCAGTCTTTCTTTACTTTCGGTTTATAATTTCTTGCTGACTCTTTACACCTTGACAAACAATTTCGTGAGCAGCAACAAACTTATAGATTAACTTTTACCTAGTAGGATCGGATATAATGCTGGCCTGAGCGGTTTTTGTGGGTTAACCGATTTCTAATCTTTCTTAACGTTCGGTTTATAATTTGTTGCTGACTCTTGACACCTTAACAAACAATTTGGTGAACAGCAACAAATTTTTATAATAACTTTTACCTAGAAAAATCGAGTGCAAAGCTGGCGTGAGCGGTTTTTGTGAGTTAACCGATTTCCACTCTTTCTTGATTTTTGATTTATAATTTGTTTCTGACTCTTTACACCCTGACAAACAATTTTCTTAGCAGCTCAATTTTTTAAATTAACTTTTACCTAGAAAAATCGAGTGTAAAGCTGGCGTGAGCGGTTTTTGTGTGTTAACCGATCTCCAATCTTTCTTGACTTCCGGTTTATTATTTGTTACTGACTCTTTACACCTTGACAAACAATTTCGTAAGCAGCAACAAATTTTTAGATTAACTTTTACCTAGAAAAATAGAATGTAAAGCTGGCGTGAGCGGTTTTTGAGAGTTAATCGATTTCTAATCTTTTTGAATTTTGGTTTAGAGGTGAAACTGAATCCCTGGCCTTGCTTTAACTATCTATCCAAACTTTGTTTAACTTAAGCTCTGTTTGGCATTCAGTCCTTGTTGAAGGTGACCCAACTTCAATATGGCAGTAAACAGCTGATATTGTGACCTCATGGGAGTCCTTTTTTAACCTATTTAAAATTAAAAATAGAATTTATACAATTGTAAAACTCTTTTTATTCTACTATTTACTCATAAATATAAATACGATTTTTACGAAACAGAAAGAAATAACGACATTTTTTTAAAAGGATACCTTTGACGTCACATCTATCGGCTGTTAAATGAAAAGTTAGGCCACCTTGTCTCTAAACACCTTGGTTATAACTAGTTTTAACTGAACTACACTATTTTCGAAGAAGTGAAGTTAGGTACATTTTATTAAAACGATAATTCTTATCGAAAAATCGTTGGACCACTCTTACGAACAAGTATAGAGAACAAGATTTTATTTGTTTAAAAATAAAAGAAAAAAGCCTTTTTAAATTTTTGACATAACTTAGTTAAATGCGCTTGGCATCAAAACTAAAATACACCATACTACAATTTACCCCTTGCCAAACAAAACTTTGTTTCATTTCCACTTTTAGTCCTCCACTACAATACACTACACTACACTTTACCCCTTGCCAAACAAAACTAATAATCAGGTCAAATTTTTGAAAGAGCCTAGGAGTGGCTCCTTCTGCTTATCGAGTGTGAGTGATGCCAGAGGGTCTTTCCAGTGACGAAAATTTTTGTGCGTCACGCTCCAGGGCTTGAAGCTCTTGAACTGCTCTAAAAAGTTAGTCATTGGAACGCATCCTTAGACAAGGAAAAAGAGATACTTTAAGAAATTTTAAAATTTCGTTGTTTTTAACCCTTCTTGGCTTTATAATAATAATCTCTTTTTAATATTTAATTCCATTTTAAATAAATAATTTTTAAAAATCCATCCTTAATCATAAAAAACACGTTTGAAGCACAAAAACCAAAAGATGGGTTGGTGTATGAGGGGCAAAGAAAAACGGAGTAGCTCAGGTGCATAACACTTTCCGTCACTGGAACGCCATAAAGTAGAACTAAATGCTCCTGAGCTACTCGGGAGCGCTCTATTTGCGTCACTGGAACGCCACTCAGATCTACAGTTTTTGACCTTTATCTACTTTTCTACCGCATTTCTTATAAACACATAATTAATATTTGATTTTTGTTAATGTTTTTGATGTTTAAATTTTATTTTTGTCTTTTTTAAAGTTTTAAAAGAATATGTAAAACTAAACGACGCAAGTGGTTATAATTTTTATCCAACACTTACATATAATATCTACATAATTGATCAGATTTTGAGGATATAAAGTGTACTATAAGTCACTAGTGAGCTAAAGTACCCTTTAGCTCACTAGTGAATTATAGACAATACAAAATGTTGTTGCTGGTGTTGACAATGACAAGTAACAAATAATGGATGACGTTTTCAAATTATTTTCGATATTAAAAACGATTTATACGAAAGTGTTGGATAAAATTTTGTATTAGACACGTGAGTTATTACATATAAGTCACTTAAGAAAATTACCTCTCTCGCCCTTCGGGCTCGAGAGTTAAACTTTTCTTGCGTGACTTACATGTAATATAACTCACTTATCTAATAAATAACTATTATCCAACACTTACATATAATATCTACATAATTGATCAGATTTTGAGGATATAAAGTGTACTATAAGTCACTAGTGACCTAAAGTACCCTTTAGCTCACTAGTGAATTATAGACAATACAAAATTTTGTTGCTGGTGTTGACAATGACAAGTAACAAATAATGGATGACGTTTTCAAATTATTTTAGATATTAAAAACGATTTATACGAAAGTGTTGGATAAAATTTTGTATTAGACACGTTAGTTATTACATAAAAGTCACTTAAGAAAATTACTTCTCTCGCCCTTCGGGCTCGAGAGTTAAACTTTTCTTGCGTGACTTATATGTAATATAACTCACTTATCTAATAAATAACTATAAGATAGTGTGCAAAAACTACTAAAAATACATGTATGAGCAGGACTCGCATCATACCCAGATGAAGAGATACATTAGTCATTTTTTTTTTAATTTAGTGTAATCTTTTTTGTTCCGTGTGTTTTTGTCATTTTATTTTTTAGTTGTGTTACTTAACTTTAGCTTTTGACGTTAATTTGCGTTAAAAGTTTTTTTTAATAAGAGACATAAACGTATTTACAACTTTACTATTATATTATTAAAAAGTAAATAAAACAGACCATCACATAATTTAAAAAGCAAAAAAATTGAATATTTTTATTGTATATAAAGCCTAGTTCATAAGCTTGCGAAATGCGATTTGCGAATTGCGAAACTTGTTCTGATTGGCCAATTTGTAACGACTTTCGAATGTTTCGTTACAAATTGACCAATCAGATTACTATTCGCAAATCGCACTTCGCAAGCTTATGAACTAGGCTTAATGGTAAATCTACCTTTTTCTACCGTATTTTTCGGTTACAGCTACCGCAAAATCCGAGCATATAAAAACAAATATTTGTTTTTATATGGATCCGAGTCACCTGGCAGCACTGTCGAGTGTACATATATCAATTTTACAAGCGTCTAGTAGAGACGCGTTCTGTTATTACCTCAGAGTGGCTTTCCAGTGACGCAAATAGAGCGCTCCCGAGTAGCTCAGGAGCATTTCGTTCTACTTTTTGGCGTTCCAGTGACGGAAAGTGTTATGCACCTGAGCTACTCCTTTTTCTTTCTCCTTGCCCCTCATGCACCAACCCCTCTTTTGGTTTTGTGCTTCAAACGTGTTTTTTATGGTTAAGGATGGATTTTTTAAAATTATTTATTTAAAATGGAATTAGATATTAAAAAGAGATTATTATTATAAAGCCAAGAAAGGTTAAAAACAACGAAATTTTAAAATTTCTTAAAGTATCTCTCTTTCCTTGTCTAAGGATGCGTTCCAGTGACTAACTTTTTAGAGCAGTTCAAGAGCTTCAAGCCCTGGAGCGTGACGCACAAAAATTTTCGTCACTGGAAAGCCACCCAGATCGATCTGACCGCTACAAAACCGTTTTTTATTTAAATCCGGAGGAGAGCGAGGCATTTTGACAGAGAAGACATAATCTTGCTTTGAGATTAAGTTAGTTCTTTAATTTTGTTTTTTGATACAAATTTCCAACTGGTTTGCACAGTTCTTACACTTTCCCGAAAAAGATTGCTTGCAAGAAGTGAAAATCTTTGACCCCGAAAAAAATATGTTGTTCTTGCAGAAAAAGAGGAATAGAACTGCCACAAATATTTATGTTCCTATAGCCAAGAAAAGTGGCACACAAAATTCATTGTTTTATAGTGGTTTAGTTGAGTATAATAAATTCCCAAGCAGCAAGCGAACGTCATTATGACGTCATTTTTAAGTCATTTTTGATCATAGGACGTCATCAGACCAAAATTATGACGTCATTTTAATGGCGTGCTTTTGACGTCGTTGAAGTGACGTCTTTTCGACGTCATTTTTCGTCATACTCGCCTATAAAAACAAATGACGTCATGTTTAGAAAACCCGCCAGAAAAATTTTGAGACATTATATGATTCGTGTCAAAAGCCAACCGAAATATCATATGACAGAAAAATAGGACTAATAATTTTACAAAATTAAAATAGAAAAAAACTCTACCGATAGATGGCGTAATGGACAACAAACTACTACGTTTATTCAACATCTTCTCTTTTTATTGCCTAAACCGTACCCTTTAGACAAAAATAGTTCGAGAGCGGTCTGCGGTTGGTGATCTCACTTAGCTTTGAAAGAAATATCTTCGGCTAGTGTAAAAATCTGCATCTCCAAGTTGGACAGTGTCCCGAGAGATGCGACCTTGCATTGCAAGGAAATTGCATGCAGTAAGGAGTTTTTGCCTATTTCAATTTTCAAATAAAATATCGCATCATTTTAGCTTTAAAAAAGTATATGCGTCAATTTTTCGTCATCTTAAAGACGTCATTATGTCGTCATTAACGGGACGTCTTTTGTCTGTGACTTAGAGAGCATATTTTAACGTCATTTTGTCGTCACCTTATGACGTCTTTGCTGACCAAATGTGACCAAAAATGACTTAAAAGAGACGTCAATAAGACGTCAGCTTGCTGCTTGGGTTGCCTTTATATATCGGGTCTGCTTTAAATGTGAATGAATTTCGTAGACTAAGTATAGAGTTTATTACAGAAAATTATTGATTGTTGAGTATTATAAGTAGTTTAAAATTGTTATTTATTTTTTTGTATTTATTTATAGCACTTGTTGCTAATAAAACATTTTAATTTAATTTTATTTTTATTTATTTACGGGCAAAACCCATTTACAGCTTTACATGTTTTACAAATAAATTAAATATGCACAATAATTAAGTAATAGTATATAAATTGCACTAAAAATAAATAATCTAATGTTATCACATCACACATATCACAGTTTAAGACGCATGACATTTTTTTATTTAAATAAATTAAAGGAATAACTAAAAAGTCTTTGTCTACCCTATTTCCATTCATAAGAATTATTGCGATCGGAGAAAATCTGCCATAGTTGCTTCTATGAAAATATACGGCCAGAAAAGAATTTTCTCTTGTGTTCCATGGGGGAACACGAAAATTAATTTTACTTAAAAGGCTGTGGCAATTAATGCTTCCATTAATTAATTTTAACAGAAAAAAATATATCAGTTTTTATTTTGCGATCCGCCAGGGAGTCCAATTCCAGTCTTTATGCTTTCGAAGATCATAGGATTCTTGAGGAAAGTTAAACTTAAATGAAATAATCCTACTGTAGCTTTTCATCTGTACTCTCTCGAATATGACGAAATAATCGTGCGAGGAAGTAAGCACCATTTCATAGTGATTTGGATACTAGTTAACTAATTAGGAAATAGTTTTGTTTTGCCTGCTAATTATACTGATTTGTTTATTTTTTGTTCATTAATTTTTAAATTAGTTATGACAAGATCGTTTGTTTAGGTAAGGTTGCCACGTAAGCCTTGCAAAATGGCGGACCATACGTCACATATATATTTTGCTCATTATTTAATGAAGTTTTTAACAGTGTAGTTAGTGTTTTTTGTCAATATTAAAGAAATACTTTTAAATACTGTTAATTCCAGTTGTTACCGTAACTTCTTTATTTCCTATTAATAAATTATTTAACAATGATTAATCTTTGTTTGCTATGTTGGCGCCAAGGAACCAGCAGTGCGGTACATATGTGACGTAATGAGGCAGCCTTACCTAGTCAAACGATCTTGAGTTATGACTATGGATAGTGGAGGGGAGGACAACCATCTGAATGTTTTGAAAAGTGTCCGTCGAAAGGAGCAACTTAAGGTGGCGCCACAGTAGCCAGAGGAGATTTTTTAACCAATTAGCATGAATTATTAGAGTGAGATAAAAATAAAAAAGGACAGATAGATACAAAATAAAAAAGGAAAGAAATACCAAAATTCCTCCACTGGCTACTGTGGCGCCATCCCAATTTGCTACATTCCGATGGCCACTTTTTCAACTTGTCCGCCATAAAAGATGGTTATCCTCCCTCCACCATCCATAGTTATGACTTTTTAAAACAATCTAACCAAAAACTAACTAAACAATAAACAACTGTAAGTGCTTTGGTAATGGTAATTGGCACTGATAATAAGCAAACAATAAATAAGTACCAGCAAAGTAAAAAAACGAGGTTATGTATTTTCATCTGGATATTATATTTGCGTTCGTTAATTGCCAATAGCTCCGTCTCTCTGAAATGTCGTCAACAAAATATCCTCGCATCTGAGAGGCAATTGCAGAACGCGTCTGTATAGCCCCGTGGTATCGATTTAGTGGGCTTTCACACCAAAGTAGCATGCGACGTGCGACTCGCTGCTTGGAAGCAAGAAGCATGCTACTTATTTAAAAACCTATACATATTATGAACGGTTTCACACCGGAGTAGCGTCGCAAAAATGCTACGTGGCAACGTGCGGCGTGCGACGTGAGTATACGACAGGTCGTATAATATGCTACGCGGCTGCGTGTTCCCTTGCTGCCCACACGTTGTTTATAGCCATTTGGTGATTGAGGTTAGGTATTATTTATATATTTTCTCATGATGTCGTGCACAAAACGTTTACCAGACGATGAAAAATTCAATATATCGTTTGTTCAAACTGTGGAAACCTATCAGTGTCTTTATGACCACACATTAAAAGCATATAGCAACAGAAGTGAGCAAGATAAAGCTTGGAATCAAGTAGCTGGGAAATATTTTTCTACAGGTAAGTTTATTATTTTTTTACTTTGTCAATATAACTCGTAAAATCTATACAAAGTCACTTGAACAATAAAAAACTGAAATCTCGGCTGATAGTCGGCGAAACATGGGCGTGCGTAATTTTAAAAAGTTTTCAACACCAAAATAAATTCAATTCATTTCAGTGCGCTTAAAATTTGATTTATTTTTTATTTACTTTTTTTCTGGAACTTAGAGTTGTTCACGTTAATGTTTAGTATAAATATGAAGTATCTGGCGGAGAGTTTAAAATCGGAGTTCTAAATCGATACGACGGAGTTTAAAAACATTTATTTATAATCAACACATACATATTTAATTAGTATTTATATACAAACATTGTTTTGCCACGGTAGTGCATTTTCAGGTTTCACAAAGTATGCGCATAGCCTATCTCGTAAACTGCTTGCCGTTGTTGGTTAACGTCCGTGAAGCTCTTGTTGTAAACTCGGCAACGCATTGTACCTACCTACCTCAAAAATATAAGAAGTCTTTCCTCCACAGTGATAGCTCTTCGGTAATTTGTATCCTGTAACTGCATTGATGGTTTCATTAGATCAACAAGCTTCTTGAATGTTGTTTGTTTCATCCTGTAGAAGTTTTGAAATTTTTGAGGATGTAATTGTAGCTGCTGGGATACAATGAAAGTGCTATGCGTGTC
The DNA here is from genome assembly GCA_014170235.1 of Listronotus bonariensis. NCBI lineage: Eukaryota > Metazoa > Arthropoda > Insecta > Coleoptera > Curculionidae > Listronotus > Listronotus bonariensis. The sequence continues at coordinate 18,877 of JACEGR010007514.1, forward strand.
AGCATTATCACGTAAATACGGATGAATCCAAACTTTTCTTCTTTTTTCCTTCTTCTTCTTGCAATCATAGCAGCAATTAACACAAAATTGTCTTCTTCCGACGTACATTTTCAATATTGTTTTGTTATTGTACACTACCAACACAGAACTGAAGATAAGTCGCAATTTGCGGCTTCGGTGTGAAGCTAAACGTGAAAGATGCTAGTTGCGACGTGCTACTTGCTTTCAAGCAGCGAGTCGCACGTCGCATGCTACTTTGGTGTGAAAGCCCACTTAGAAGCATTTGACGTTGCCGTCAAAGTCGATTAATAAAGAAACCCTGTGTTGCCGTAATACGAATCCAGAATCTAATCAGTAATCAGATTTTCACATTTGTGCTTTAGGTGGTATCGTCTGTCTTTTCCTGTGAAAATTGTGTAAAAATTGTGGTAATTGTCTAGAAAGTGGGAGCAACTCCGATTTTGACGAAATTTGGAATACGGGGTTTTTAGGGCGCTGATCACGAATCCGAAAGAATTTTAGTCGGAAACGTTTCGTTTTCGAGATATCCATCATCAAACTAGTAATTTACACTAACCTTATTTTCACTATATTCCGCCTTCTTTTTGCACAAAATTTTTATAAAACACTAAATTGCCACACAATATTTTATAAACACCTTTTAAAAAACCTGTTTTTATTTATTTTACACGTTTTTTTCATTAAATTGAAAATAATTTACCCATAAATGCTGCAACCATAAATACAATATGTAGATGTATTTATGGTTGCATACACGAGTTTGTTTAAAGTAAAGCTTTTGAATTAATATAATTAATAATAAAAAATGTTTTTAAAGGGTTTTTGATGCTAAATGAAATATTGTGTGCCATTTTAGTATTATAATATGAATTTTGTGCAAAAAGAAGGGGGAATATAGTGAAAATAAGGTTAGTTCAAATACCTACCTTGATGATGATATATCTCGAAAACGAAACGTTTCCGACTAAAAATTCTTTCGGATTCGTGATCAGCGCCCCAAAAACCCCGTATACCAAATTTCGTCAAAATCGGAGTTGCTCCCACTTTCTAGACAATTACCAAAATTGCTATGATCCAGAGCAAGTAGATAAGGCTTAATTTTGTTTCTCTGCCTGTGCTTGCACTGGTTTTCTACATTTATTTTGAAATATCTCATATATATTAAATGGAGAACCACGAAGAGAAATCGACCATTTCAAAGGAGACCGTCGATCTAGGGTTAGAAAATGTACATGAGGAAATAGGCTGTGACAAAGGAAATTCATTAACATTTTCGGCATCTTCTTTTATTAAAGTTGAAAATTCTGGGAAACTGGATATTGAATGTGGATTAATTAAAGAAGAATACAATGATCCTGAATATGATGTGTTTATAGAAAATTAGACTGCCACTTGTTCATTAATATAAATAAAGCCAGAAGGACATGCTTTTGACATTGAACACTCTCTAAGCAACGCTAATAATGATGTGAAATATATTTCTGATGCTTTGGCGGATTTAGATAAGTAAGTAATTTTCAAGTATAAATTGGTTTGAATACATTTTTTTTAAATTTTTTTGAATCCCCTTTCCTTTCTTGAGTCATGTAGATTTAAGCTATCTGTGTACAGTTCGAGATGTATAGCCCTTATTTTTGATAGGTCTTACGAATTATAGGTTAATCTGTCTATGGGTAACAGTGTATATCCTCTGCAGTTATAAACACACGTTTTCCAAATTTTTAGGGTACTTTTAAGTAGGTTAGTTTTCTGTCTTGTTGGGAATTTGTATCCCCGAATTCTTCCTAAAACTTATGCAACTTTTTTATTAAAAGTATCAAGAATAAAACCTATGTCTCTCAAAAGAGCAATAATCTAAAAGTAACAAATTATTTTATATTAACGGTAATTATTTAGTATCCGGTTTTCTGCTATTTTAACGATTTTTTAAAATATTTTGACGTTGTTATCTATTAGTTGTCCTTAATAATAATATGAAGGCGCAGTTATGATTTTTTTATTTTTTTTTTTATAATAAAAAAATATTTTTTTGGCATTTGTCCAGTTTTATTATGGACAATTGGAAACGTTGTATAAATGTTTATTAATAAAAGAGGGATTATAAAGGGTGGTCGGGGTAGCTTTCCAGTGACGAAAATTTTTGTGCGTCACGCTCCAGGGCTTGAAGCTCTTGAACTGCTCTATAAAGTTAGTCACTGGAACGCATCCTTAGACAAGGGAGAGAGATACTTTAAGAAATTTTAAAATTTCGTTGTTTTTAACCTTTCTTGGCTTTATAATAATAATCTCTTTTTAATATCTAATTCCATTTTAAATAAATAATTTTAAAAAATCCATCCTTAACCATAAAAAACACGTTTGAAGCACAAAAACCAAAAGAGGAGTTGGTGCATGAGGGGCAAGGGGAAAGAAAAACGGAGTAGCTCAGGTGCATAACACTTTCCGTCACTGGAACGCCATAAAGTAGAACGAAGTGCTCCTGAGCTACTCGGGAGCGCTCTATTTGCGTCACTGGAAAGCCACTTAGAATGAAATAAACTCCGAGAAGAAAACTCTCAGAGTTATGTCTACAGATTAATAATATTTTGGCTATGCACAATCCATTACATTAAACTTTTAATGTTGTTTATAACAAAACATAAAATAAGACTTTCCATCTGCCATATTATTTTGTATTCCTAAAGAACAAAATAAATATTGAAAGTGAGATTAGAATATGTATATAGGGTGATTTTTAACCAGAGGTAAACCACTGAGGAAAATGTGTACACCATAATTCCACATAATTCCACCACAATTCCACTTTAATTTTAGACATTCATTCATTAACCAGTTTTCCCAAACAGGACGTTTAAAAATTCCAAAATTATTTTTTGTCCATTTGTCCCACCTATCCTGGGACACACTATACTAATAAAAATATCCAATCTATTTTGGTTACGGAATAATCAGCTGAATTTTTTATTCCTTGTAAAAACTAAGCCACAAAAAAAATGTGATAATTTTTAGTGTCTATTACTTTTCAACTATTAGTTGTGGTATTATGATGTATAGTTTTTTTACGCAAAAATTATGGCTTATAATTATGCCAAACTATTTAACACAAAAAATAAGTTTGTTTTTCATTATACGTTATTAAGAGGTGTAAACCATTGTGGGATTGTGGTGTACAAGCAGAGGGAGTTGTGTGTAATTGTAATTTTAATTTCACCTCGTTCTTTGCATTTCTTTAGAGTAAAAGCCTTTTTTTGACAAAAAATACAAAAAGGCGAAAAAGACCCACTTCATATCCTCATTTCCCAAAATTAAGTGGAAGTGTCATGGCTTTGATTAAATTGTGTGGAATTATATATAAAAGTGGAATTGTCGTGTAAAATATTTTGTCAGTGGTTTACCCCTCCAATTATTATTTGTTTTGAAAATTTACATTCCTTTTTTGATTTGAAATAACTTATTATCTCCCTATATTTACTATTTTTAACTTTTTTCCATTATTAGTCACTGTTTGTCCTTGGATATTATTAAGTTTATGCGTATAGGTTAAGAATTGCCCTGTTTAAAGGGTGTTTCAAATCAAATGCAAAAGACTTTAGGAGGTGATTCCTTGTTTAAATAAAGTGTAGTTTGCTGTACAATAATGAGGTCATAAGTCAGTCCTTAAGTAGGTATTGCAGTACAAAGATAGTGAAAAATAATCCTGCCATCTTTTATTTTAAAAACGAAGAGTGATAGAACAACGAAATTCTAAAAGAAGATAACTTTTATTAAAACACATTTTTTGAATCATATTTTTAAACTTTTTTATAACTTGTGGGAGGGTTTGAAATAGTTTACCCCTATAATTATTGTCAACTAAATTTACTAAAAACTTATGCAACAACTTAAAAACAAATAAATATGGATAGCCTGGTTTTTAAGTCACAGTAACACTCGTAATTGAAATAAAAATTTTAAAAAGGTTTTTTTTAATAAACCAATTTGCATATTTGAACGCCATTTTTAATCGTTAATATCTTTTTTTATAAAAATCTTTGATATAAAAAGTAAAGGTACTTTACTCTTGAAAAAAAATAATTTTTTAACATACCTCATATACCACTGCAAAAAATTATTATCTGGTGATTACATTTAATTTTTTAGATCATACAGAACTTTTTATAAAGAAAAACTTTTTTTCGTAAAATTAAGAAAAAAAAGTTTTTGAGTCAATTGGTCAGATGGAATGGTAGTTATACAGTATGATTTAGTTAGGGATCCCTGGACCATTTTTACCATTCTTTACTAACAAGCTAATTTTTCGTGAGAAGCTTCATTTTGACGAGACGCCAAACTTTTTTCCTTACAACAATAATTTTCGTTGGTGGTAGCATACAGGGGTAGCAGAGACTAAATATGTTGATTTGGTGAATATCAAAAAACTCAAGTTGACGTACCTCGCAAAGTGTAGGACAATGTGGGTGTTTAATTAAAAACATTGTTTAATCAACAGAAAAAAATCAGCTGGTTAGTATAGTTATTTTTCATGACATCGTTAATCATACATGTTCGTGGTAAGGGACTCTGATGAAACCTTACATTTTGTAGGACAAATATTTTTCCGGTTTATTTAGATAATTATCTTGAAAATTAACAGAGAAAATCCCTGTTAGTAATACATTTTTGATATTCGTCAAAGGAAAAAAGTTGGTCGACTCGTCAAAATGAAGCAACTCACGAAAAATCAGCTTGTAAGTAACGAATGGTAAAAATGGTCCAGGGATCCCTAACTAATTGTAATGTTTCCATCTTAGTTTGTTTGCCAAGCGTAAAATTCTGTACAATTAGTTGAATTTTGACGAGACAATGCAGTACTTTGGAGGGTTAAAGATAGAGATTTTTGAGTGTTAAAATTTTATACTTTTGCAAAGAGTAGTAGTTTTATTCATGTTAGGTTTTAAGTTCAGGATTTTTGCAATTATATCAAAAAAGAATGACCGATGATGAATATTTAAAGTGTTTTACAATGTGTGACAAGAATATCGTTCTGAACTAGAAGTGACAATAAAAAAAAACTATACTATGTATAGGCATCACGTAGAATGTAATTTACAAAATACTCCTTTTTGTACTCCTTTTCTGACATTTTTACAAATAATTTAATTTTAAACGTTTGCCTTATAGAACTGTTTATTTGAATGATTTATTCCTGGTTTTTAGTTAAGCAGAAACTAATATCTAAACTAGGTTGTATCAATGTTAAATGCTTAGTATTACAAATTTATAGGATGCAGACTCTATTGCTCATCCTAAATGTAGGTATATTTGTCTTTTTTTTTTACTTAAAGTTAACTTTTTCTTTATTGTTTGTACAGTAAATTTTTTTTTAATAGTAATTTATTTTAAAATCTGTACAGTTTTTTTCTCAAATTAAAAAGCAATATACAGATTAAGCTTTCTATTCAGAGTTCATTTTACCGACCACCGACGCGTGTGGCTATTACTCCACAAGTTTTAATAATAATTTATCCATGCTGGCTCATCTAGTAAATTTTAAGATCTGTAAATTGCTTTTTATCTGATGTTTTGTTTATGTTGATAAGTATAAAATATATTTTTTGTTGAAAATTTGAATTTTTACTTGACTCTCTGACTTGGGGGTACTATATTCTGTTCACTATAAATTGAGAAAAACATAAGAACATCATTCCGAGCCCGTTTTACAATAGAAAATTTTATATTTTAAGTAAGGTTATGAACAATGTCATGAATGACTTTAACAGACGTCAAAAAGTAAAAAGTGTCAGAATTTGTTGTCATGCTCGTTTTTAAATTATTTATGTAAAAGCTGTAGAATATGTAGTGAAAAATTCAAATGATATCGTTTTAATGTGTTTCTAAAACGTTTTTTGTTTTAAAGAGTGAGAATTCAGCACAAGTTTAATTTTTAAATTGCCAGTGATGTGTTTGCTAGGACTCCAGAAGATATATCCACTAAATTAGCAAAAGCAGATCTCGTTTAAAATATGTGTTAAAATGTATTTTGGTTTTAGAAATATATAAAGAAAATTAAACACAATTTAATGTTTTTGAATATACCGCCGATTTTGACATTGGGAGTGCGTATGCGCATGCCCTGCCATCCCGCAGACCCTTTCTTCAAATTGTGCCACTTTTCGAAACGGCGATTGATCCTCTATCCTTGTCTATTCTCTTTGTATTTGCACGTCCACATTTGTAATATTGTTCTTCATTTCATATGAGACACGACTATGGTGACCCTATGTGGTGACCCAGGACACGACATACAGATAGCCGTTAAAAGTCAAAACAAAGCTGCTCCAACAACAGCTTTCGTGTCCGATTAAAGCACGCGACTGATCAGGCTGCAGGTGGAACGGAGAGTTTATTAACCTTTCGTACCTCGATGAACATGAAAACACGCGAATGGCTTGATAAATAAAATATTTTGAGCCTTTTTAATATAGCTTAATTTAATGTTTCCCATCTTAAAAATTACTTTTAGCGGATGATGTTTTGTATTTTTATTTTATAGGAAGCACTGCTTACCTAGCTTCCATGGACTATGCATGCCACTGCAACCTGGTAACTAAGAAAGATCTTTAGGTACCACTTCTCCAACCATTGAAATTTAGCGCATTTTTATATGCTATAGAATTAAATATAAGATATGAGCAGCTGTGTTACCTTGACCTCATAGATAGTATTTTGTTTTTTAACTCTGTTGGGCAAGGCGCGCTGAAATGGCAAGGAAGTGATGTGGCGGCCAGGTGGTGAGTCAATGTCAAAAGCAATCTTTAAATGTTGCGTAGGTAAATAAATACATATAACGAGCATTAAATTAAAGTGTTGGTGGAATTGTGTTTAGCAAGTGTGTGTCGTCATTTAGGTACCGCTAGTCTCCAAATTGTTTAATTTTAAGGAGCTTTGGAGGTTATACCTGCCACTTGCTCACAACCTCACTGCCATTTCACTCGCTTGCGACTTGCGCTAGCCCAAGGCCAGGCGCGCACTAAAGTGAGAAGCGACTGACGTGATGATGGTGTGGCGAGGTGATGGCAAGTAAAGTCTTTAAAACCCTCAAAAACTAAACATTTTGGGGACTATATGTGATATCCAACTGCCTCTACACACTTCCCAAACACCATATCACCGCCACTCTTCTTTTATGCGCGTTTTAGCATTTATTTACGTAGGTTTTCGAGATTCTACTTATTGACACTGGCAGCCACATCACTTCAGTGCGCGCCTTGCCTAACGTGGCGGCCAAGTGGTAAGTCATTGGCAGTGGTGGAATCTCTAAAACCGGTATAACTAAATCGTTGTAAACGACTAAATGCAGAAGCGCGCATTAAATTGGAGTGACGGTGGAATGGTGTTTGTCAATTGTGTGACGTTGGTTAAGTACCACTAGTCTACTACATTTTAAAAATAAATCAGGTATTGATTTAATATTTATATTTTATTTAAAGTTTTATATTTACACAATTTGACTTAAACGTTTCATTTCCTACAAAGTTACTAGGTATTTATACTACATATTCTGATTTACCTGTCTACATCACTCAAAAACAACATCAATGCTTGCTGTAACAAAAAAATACAGTGAGAATAAGAAAATAATCCCCCTCTTATCTTTGAACGGAACAAGATATCAAGATCGAGTAAATTTGAGGTAAAAGGGTTCACTTGGCTCAGTGCCAAGGGGAGCACTAGCAACTTTTTTCTCAAATGGAAAGGGAGGTCACGTAACACGTCGTTTTATAGGCCCTGTGATTTTCTACCCAACGCCACTTTGTTTTTGAAAATGGGCCCAGCCGTTTCAGACATAGAACCGTTTAAAATCTGGCTTAAATACTGTACAAACAGTTCGGTTTGAATAACTTGGCTTGCAAGTCTAGAAAGGCTTGGCCGATGTTTAAAAACAAAGTGGCATTAAATAGAGACTCAAACCCGTATAACACAAGTTGGTTTTATCGTTGTTTTATAACCGTTTATTAAACTTTTAAGTAGATTTCAATGTACGATAAACGTTCTCAAACGTTCATGAATGTTTAAACGTTTTTAAAAGTTTGTTTCAGCAGTGTACGTTTACTAAACGTTTTTATAGTACCTAAAACTTTCTAGGAACAGGCTCTTAAAGGTTTTTTGGGACGTCTTAAAAACGTTGTCATAGTATTGCTAAATTTGGTAATTGTTTACAAACCGGACGCATCGCCAATTTTAATGAAATTTGGTATACATAAGGGTGTTTTTTGGGGCGCTAAACACGAATCTGAAATAATTTTTTTCGAACACGCTTTGTTCTCGAGATATTCATGATCAGACTTGATAATCAGAACTAACCTAAATTCACTATTTTTCCCCTTCTTCTTGCAAACAATTCTTAATTTAGAGCTAAATTGGGGCTCAATATTTGATTTCTACCTCTTAAAACCCCATTTTTCTATTTATTTTACATGTTTTTTTCCATAAAATTGCAAATCTTTACTTTCGCCTTGGCGTCCAGAAATCCATTTCTGGGCACGGTCATTTCGTATGGATAATATCAAATTTTACAGTGAAAAATTACCTTTGGTATTTATTCTTTATTTAGATAGAAATTTAAACATGCAGAGAAATGGTTTTTATTTATTTACGCAAAATCCGTGCATTAGATAAAAGAAGTCAAGTGATCAAAGGACGTCGCACAATTAGCATTGCAATAAATGCGGCTTTCGGTTGGAATTCCTTAAAATTTTAATATGTTGTAGATTAGTCCTTTCTGATCAACATCTTTAATGGAACTCTTTTGATCTGACCTGTAGATTTCGAAGATATAAATTTTTAAAGTTAACAGTTTTAGCTTTCAGAGATTTTGCACCAAAACTGGTTTTCGCCTATTTTTTCCTATTTCACCTACAAAAAGAAGCAACTTTCTCTATACCGATAATAAGGTAGAAAATAAAGCTATTTAATTCTGTAAAAATATTTTTATATTTAGACTTACATTATTCTCAGTGGCGGTACAACAAACATAAAAAATAAAAAAAAATCTAGAAAAAGCAATTTTTCATAATATTTGACATTCAAAATGAAAAAACGATTACATATTTTTTATATTTTTGATTGTTGTTAAGAAGTATTTAAAGAAACAGTGAGGCTAGGCTACATATATTATGTCCAAGCTGATCACAGTTTATGCGTTACCGTAAACGTAGGTAATTATTATCGATCTATTTTTTAAGAAACTACACATATTAACTAAATTCACACATGATAGGTTCTGAACTACAAATTTAATTTGAGTTTGCATAAAACACGTACCTATTTCTTATTTTTGGCAATTTAAATCAGGCCAGTGGCGGGGAAAAATATTAAATTAAGAATATTTTTAAAAATATTCTGAACTTAATATTTTTTGAAATGCTAATCACGCCACTGCCCTAATTTGAATAGAATAAAAGTGCGAAAGATACGAAATAGGTACCTCTGCTTTATGCAAGCCCAAATTAAATTACGTAGTTAAGGACCTATCATGTGTGAGTTTAATTAATATGTCTAGTTTTAAAAAAATAGATTGGTACTTATCTAAGTTTACGGTATTCAACAAAGCGTAATCAGCTTTGACCTATATAATATAGCTTAGCTTTACTGTTTCTTAATATAGGGGAAAGTGGGGTGGATTCATACTAGGGGCACCTACATACATTGAGTTTATCTGATGTTAGACACGAAGTAAAATAGTAACGTAAGTGGGTGTGCACAGTTTTTATGTGTGTTTACAGACTGGTGAAGTTTCAGAATTTTCGGTGCGGTAAGATCGAGTGCACAACACGGAACGTGTTTTTGCCTCGCGTAAATAATTTCATAACGTAACTTTGGACATATTTTATGGCCAGTTACTATTTTTTTGGTTAATTACTGCTATTTAATCCTAATTATAATAATACAAAGGCACTAATTTAATGTGTAAATTAATATAGATAAAAACGGTTTTTCTATTTCAATTTTTTTTTATTAATTAGCATGTGATGGGCCAGATTCATACACAAGTATATGGAGCACATTCATACTGTATAATTGTACCCCTGGCCCTTTATGAATATTTTTTTAACTACTATTTTTTGTTACACCGACGATTATAGTTGTAAATATTATATAAAGTAGTTTAAGCTTTATTTTTACGGAAAAAAAGAGGGTGGCTTATGAACTTTGTGTCTTTGAATGCCAAGGATCAGTTAATTTATCAGACATAGTGATGATATTACCATATATCTTAGGTCATAATCTGTTAATAACATAGGCATATTAATTTTAGGTTTTGTAAGTTAAATTATCTTTGTGTTAACTAGAGTTTTTTATTTGATATAATTAATAATGTATAAGCTATATTTTTTTTACATTTTGACATTGTTACTATACCCTGTTTTGTTCAAGAGAGAGTAATAAATCATTTAATTTTATGGCAATTCGCTTTCTGTGTTAGTCCGAGTATAAATATTTTTCTTCAATTCTACCTGTAATGTACTGATAAGGCATTATAATTTTAGGCCGGCAATACAAAGGAATAACAGATGTTTACCTGTATTAGTAGGGAGAGATGGGGCATTTAGGGGCCTCCAGTCCTCCGGAGGAGCTTATTATCTCAAGATCTCTGACGTCATTCGAAATTTAGGAATCTTGCGCAACGCGTTATTTAGGGCGTGGCCCCTACTATCTGTCAAACCATAAATGTCATCTGTCACCTGTCAAATGTCACCTGTCACCTGTCATATGTCAAAAATCACGTGGTTAGGAAAATGGCCGCCATGCGTAGGATACTTGCGCAATGGTCATAAATTGATCTGCGCAAACGCGAAAATTCCAAGTCATGCCGTTCGGGCGCTATCGACTAAAATCGTTATTTAACCTTGATGATGAGTCATTGGCGCGCGGTTTAAATTTTTTAAAAATAGTGTAACGTCATACCTATCGAATAGCGAAAACCGCATGACGCCATCTTTAGCCATTAGGGCGCTACAGCTGTTTAAAATATGGCGAGAGACACCAACCAGCGATTAGGACGGTAACCCCATAGCAAAATTAACCATAGCGGTCTTATTATTAAACTTAGAATAATGAAACTTGAACAAAGAATAGTTGCTAACGGCAAATAATTCCAAGGTCAAACTTGTCACATGATAATCCTAAAATTCTAAGAATTACGGGCCCCGGCACCCCGCGCCCCCTGCTTAAGCTATCGGTTTAAGCGGAAGGCGTAGCGCGCACAGTGACGTCTTAAATAATAATTAAATTCTAAATAATAAAAAAGGCCTTAACCAATCAGAGAGCCGTATTTTTTCTTAAGCCGTTATTTTTAACCAATCAGAGAGCAGTTTACCCTAATAGATGGTTTCTGAACGTACCCCTTGTAATTTCAAGGCCAAAGCATACGTCAACAATAACAAAGATAGCTGCAGTTAGATAATAAACGGTAAAAACAGTGGTAACTAAATAAAAAACAGTGTTTGTAGTAAAGCATTTATTATAAAATAAAAAATACATACATGGTTGCCATATTTCTAAATAATTTTTAGAATAATGCCTTATAAAATAAATAGCAGTGTTTACAGTAAAGCATTTATTTTTAAATTAAAAAATACATTGTTACCATATTGCTAAATAATTCTTAGAATAATACCTTATAAAATAGGATATTTAATTATAAACTCGGCATATATTTTGGTACGTGGTCGTATTTTATCTCCTAAAAATAAAATATAATCATTTAAATTTAACTTCTGGTGTAACAACTCGCTTGGTTTTTCATATGCTGTTGCGTTTATATACGTTTTAACAGGTGTATCGATATTGACATATTCAATAATTCCACTTGTAATGGGAAACCTGTAGTAATCAAATTTTGTGCCATTTATTAAAAGATGTTTTGACAAACCCTTTTCGCAAACCAACATAATATTCATGTAGCCATACAAGTTGTTTTCGGGTTTATCCTTTACACCATCTTCTGTTTTAAGCTTTTTTGCTAAATGATATGGATGAGTTAAATTACGTCCGAACTTGTCGAGAGTCATCTTGAAAATGATGTTATGTTACTAAATCAATTCTTTTTATTCAATAATATCGGCTTCCTTTAACTCTTCAATAATACTTATAATCTCATTTTGATGGTTATTATTACCCACTTGCTTGCTAGCCATTAACAATCTTAGTCTATCCACAAGCTCATTTGGATCATCCCAGTAAATATAATCAGTTTTATTATTGTTAAATATTTTATGTTGAGTATCAATTGGTAAACCATAGCCTTGAGGATTTTGTGCTCTTGTAATTCGCAACTCTTTATCGCGTTCTTTTTGTTTTCTTATTCGCTCCTCTTTTATACGTTCGAGTAACGGTTTAATTGTTAACATGTACTTGACACCTCTGTTGCCAACATGCTGTTCGTTTTCATTAAAGTTTCTCTTACTAGCATTCGTTAGCAAAACCAATTTTGCAAATGCTCGCTCGTCTAGTGATGTAAATTTGTTTTTTAACGGATTGGTCTTGAATATAAGTTCATATAGACCAGGAGTTCCAATAAATTTTTCCCCTTTAACATAAATATCTGGACCGTTAAATTCAAGTCGAGAATCACCGAAAGTTAGATGATCAGTAGCCATATCATGTTTTAAATAGTTTCGATCGTACTCGTTTTCCGTATCTTTTATAAAACCTTCCACATATTCTCTAGGTAGCGGATCATACTGATCTAGATATTCTCGAAAGGATTCTTCCGGAATACTATCAATCTGAACAGGATTTAATTGTGGGTCGACTCTAAAGTCATCATCAAAGTAACTTTCTTCAGGTTGGTGCTCATAGATAGTTCTGTTTAAATCAGTTTCCTCTGTTTCGCCTTCTTCCATCATTTGATCATCTTCCGACGGCTCATCATCCATATATTCTTTTTCTTGTTCAGCTATATCGTCTTGTTTTTTAACGGGACTGGCAAAGTTAAGAGGAGTTCGTGCTTTCTTTATTACTGTATGAGTAAAATTTTCGCTTTGACGTCTTTTTAAGGACTTTGGTATAAATGGTTGTCTACCAGATTGAGTGTTTTGTATTGATTTGGATATTATTTTTGCCAAAGGTTTATACGTATTTTCCAATATAACAGCATTCTCATAACGACCAGCTTTTATTGAATCATATAATTTTTTTACACTACGCGAATGTTTATCAAGGAGTTGAAGAATGTTTGGATCTTCTTGCAAACTCCGCTTATCTTCTGAGCGCTGATCATCATTCGTGTCGAACTCTAGCTCGCCATTCTCACGTTGCTGCTTCTTTAAAAGCTGGAATTTTTTTCGAATACTATTGGAAGCTTCAATTATTTTACGCCTCGCATCCTTGTCCAACTTGTTCAAATCCATGGTAAAGATATATTTTTACTAATTAGGATTTACTTTTGGAGCAACCCACTGCTTAAGCAAATAGCCCAGAGCCCTCTGCTTAAGCGATAACGGTCTTTATTTTCAAATACGGCACCGTTTTCTTAAAATACGGCACTGTTTTCTAAAATACGGCACCGTTTTTCTAAATACGGCACTGTTTTTCTAAAATACGGCACCGTTTTCTAAAATACGGCACCGTTTTCTTAAAATACGGCACTGTTTTTCTAAATACGGCACTGTTTTTCTAAAATACGGCACCGTTTTTCTAAATACGGTACTGTTTTTCTAAATACGGCACCGTTTTTCTAAAATACGGCACCGTTTTCTTAAATACGGCACTGTTTTTCTAAAATACGGCACTGTTTTTCTAAAATACGGTACTGTTTTTTAAAATACGGCACCGTTTTCTAAAATACGGCACTGTTTTTCTAAATACGGCACCGTTTTTCTAAAATACGGCACTGTTTTTCTAAATACGGCACTGTTTTTCTAAATACGGCACTGTTTTTCTTAAATACGGTACTGTTTTTCTTAAATACGTTATTATTGTTAATAATCTTTATGTAGCTCTAGACACGTGTTGACTCAATGACGGGTGGGAACTAAATGATGGCAGTTATAGTATAACGTAACATATATAAATATACTTAACATTCTGATTCAATCCTTAGTATTGTCAAAGACTTTGTGCTGTACGGTCATGCAGAAGTTTAAGAAAAAATCAATTAAGAAAAAAGCTGCTCGTAGAGGCAAGGGGATTCCCTTCGCGACCGCGTTTCAAAAAGCAAGGGAGGCATTGTACGTGGAAAAACCGCAAGATCTTTTCTCCGCTGCTGAAGTAGCTCTGAAAGCATTTAATGGGGTGGAAAAAGAAAAACCTGCAGATGTAGTACCTTTACCTGTAGTCGGCGGATTTCTACCATTTTTAATACCACTTTTTGCCGGCTTAAGCGCCGTAGGAGCACTTAGCGGCGGAATATCAGGGATCGTAAAAGCTGTTAAAGATTCTAAGGCGGCGCAAGAAAGATTAGAAGAAGAAAAGAGACATAACAAATCAATGGAATCTATTGCGATTAGCAAAACTGGTAGCGGTTTATATTTAGGACCATACAAAAACGGTTTGGGACTCTATTTAAAACCCTATAAATAAAGATGACTCAAGAAATAAATTTAGTCTTACTTCAACCGTCATGCATACCTTTAGCTTGAGTGGTAATAGTTCCATCTTAGAAGCAACCTATAACCCACCCATCTACTTGAGAGATGACACTAGTGAATACGAGCTTGGTTTAGTCAGTTTAGAAACGTTTAACGCCATACCCAACATTGATAATAGTAATAACAAATTTTATGTGGGTGATATTACTCTAGAAATCCCGATTGGATCATATGAAATAAGTGCAATAAATGATTATCTACAAGAGGCCATACAGGAAAAAAATAAAGCCATCAATAATTTTAATTGTACCCTAAGCCTAAAGGGTAATGTTAATACGCTCAAGTGTGAGCTTGAATGTTCTCATACAGTTGACTTTACTAAGACAAATTCTATTGGAAAATTGTTGGGATTTCATAATATTTTGCTAAAGCCCAACGTTAAACATGTATCGCAAACACCTGTAAATATTCTGAAAATTAACGTGATTAAAATCGAGTGTAATATCGTTACTGGCGCATATCACAATAATATGCTTGTTCATACAATACATGAATTTTCGCCATCAGTACCAGCTGGTTTCAAAATTATAGAAATTCCTCAAAATGTGCTTTATATGCCTGTATCCACCAAAATTATCAGCAACATTAAATTAAAACTGGTTGATCAAGATGGTGAATTGGTTGACTTTAGAGGAGAAGTTATTACTATTAGATTACATTTGAGAAAGTCTTTATAAATAACTACTTTGTGATATGTGTGTCAGTATACTGCAGAACGTTGTGCAGAGCACACGTGTTATGGTTGTGAAATATAACGCCAAGAAAATTGTCAATTTTAACCAGCTTTGGAACACTAAAAAGAGCTTAACAGAAGAAAATATAAGATTTCTTGCATCCATAGGGCTTCTTGTTAAGAACTCTGAAAATGAGCATTTTAAACGTGACAGATTCGCTAAACTTTGATAACTCTATTACAAAAATAGAAAGGCATAGCCATTTACCGTACTCCAGCTCTTTCAAAAATAATGATGAAATTCGAATACCGGTGCAACAAACTGATATATACACCCTACCTTGGGCAAGTCATATTTATTTGGAAGGACGACTTTTAAAAGGGTCCGATGGAAGAGTTTCAGACACTGCTAAACTTGTAAACAACTTTGTGGGACACCTCTTTGAAGAAATTCGTCTTGAAATTGGCGGAAAAGTTATTGATTCGACTAGATATCCTGGAATAGCAGCAACAATGAAAGGTTATGTCTCTTACAATGGTAATGAGTTAATTAAATATAAAAACGCTGGTTGGAGTATTGAAGATGATTTTACCTGGGACGGGATGGGCTCAAACGGAACTTTTAATGTTTGTGTTCCACTAAGGACATTACTAGGATTCGCTGAAGATTTTCAAAAGATACTTATAAATGTTAAGCATGAACTAATATTGTTAAGAAGTTCTTCCGATAAAAATGCCGTTATTAACACTACCGATGGAGAAAATGTACAAGCTATTATTGATAAAATTGTTTGGAGGCTACCACATATTACAGTATCCGATGCTGAGCGACTAGAACTTTTACAGATTGTTGGAAGTGGAACTGAATTGGATATCGGTTTTAGAAGCTGGGAACTCACAGAACATCCTTCAATACCGATTGGAAAACACCTTACATGGACCATTAAAACTTCTGTGCAGGTGGAAAGACCAAGATGGATAATTTTAGGTTTTCAAACAGATCGAAAGGATAACCACAAGAAAAATTGTAGCTTATTTGATCATTGTGATGTATCAAATGCAAAGCTTTATTTAAATTCTGAATTTTATCCATATGATAATTTAAATTTGGAAATTTCAAGAGGTATAATAGCTACTCTCTATGAAATGTACTCAGAATTTCAAGAAAGCTACTACGAAAAAGAAAACGAACCACTTTTAACTCCTAAAAATTTAAAAACAATGCATCCTTAATTGTAATTGATTGTTCAAGACAAAATGAAATCCTTAATTCTGGCATTATTGATGTAAGGTTAGAGATTGAAACAAAAGAAAACTTTCCTGCAAACACAAATGCTTACTGTTTAATTATTCATGACAAACTTGTAAAATATTCACCATTAACAGGGTCTGTGAGAAGAGTTTAAATAACCGTAATAATACATTATTCTAAGAATTATTTAGCAATATGGCAACAATGTATTTTTTAATTTAAAAATAATTGCTTTACTGTAAACACTGCTATTTATTTTATAAGGTATTATTCTAAGAATTATTTAGAAATATGGCAACCATGTATGTATTTTTTATTTTATAATAAATGCTTTACTACAAACACTGTTTTTTATTTAGTTACCACTGTTTTTTACCGTTTATTTGTGTATAAAATTGCTAAAAGTCAATGTACACTGTGGCTTAAATAAATTAATTTAATATATAGAATGTGTTTTATTATTTAATATTTAATTATTATGTCTTAAATTATATGAGATTACGCTCTAGCGTTCTGCGCCTGCGCTTAAGCCTCTCGCTTAAGCCTCCGGTATTTGTTAGGTGACGGCAGCCATGTTTTTACCGCATGCGTTTGGTTACGCCCTCCGCTTAAACCGATGGCTTAAGCGGGGGCGCGGGGTGCCGGGGCCCGTAATTCTTAGAATTTTAGGATTATCATGTGACAAGTTTGACCTTGGAATTATTTGCCGTTAGCAACTATTCTTTGTTCAAGTTTCATTATTCTAAGTTTAATAATAAGGCCGCTATGGTTAATTTTGCTATGGGGTTACCGTCCTAATCGCTGGTTGGTGTCTCTCGCCATATTTTAAACAGCTGTAGCGCCCTTATGGCTAAAGATGGCGTCATGCGGTTTTCGCTATTCGATAGGTATGACGTTACACTATTTTTAAAAAATTTAAACCGCGCGCCAATGACTCATCATCAAGGTTAAATAACGATTTTAGTCGATAGCGCCCGAACGGTATGACTTGGAATTTTCGCGTTTGCGCAAATCAATTTATGACCATAGCGCAAGTATCCTACGCATGGCGGCCATTTTCCTAACCACGTGATTTTTGACATATGACAGGTGACAGGTGACATTTGACAGGTGACAGATGACATTTATGGTTTGACAGATAGTAGGGACCACGCCCTAAACAACGCGTTGCGCAAGATTCCTAAATTTCGAATGACGTCAGAGATCTTGAGATAATAAGCTCCTCCGGAGGACGGAGGCCCCTAAATGCCCCATCTCTCCCTACTTGTATTTACGTGGGAATAATGTGATAAAAACCTTGACAGTGGCGGTGCGCTTGAGTTTATTTTTGGGAACTTACCCTTTTTAAACAGTTTAGGTAAAATGAAAATCTTGTTTCTTTTATAAGTGTAAAAAAATTATTTTAAAATTTATAGTATATCAATATTGTACAGTTGGTATAATTATAGTTAATAATAACCATTTTAATAATACACATTAAAAATGCATAGTCAAAAAATAATTATTTAAAATATAATCTATACCTAATTAAATATGCTACATAATCTACATCTAGTTATTCACATTCTTCCATATCTGACATACTATCACTACTTGAGTCATATATGAGTCTACTTGTATAATAATTAGAGGTTCAACAGTTGTATCTACTATTATATCCAAAGACCACATTTTATTTTCTACTTCTAATACATGTTCGACACATTTGTTCCAGTTTTCTGGGGAAGCATTAGATATGGCAATTTAAAATAGTTGTTTTTATATCTTCTAGTTTAAACGTAGTATTATTTCTGGCTACTTCACCTTTCACTTGTGCCCATCGCTTTTTGGTGGAATTATACCTCCCTCTTTTTCTTGTTTAAAAATTCTGTAAATTGTCGCTTTTTCCACCCCAGTCATCAACGCACATTTTTGAACACAATCGTCCACACTTAAATTAGAGTTTTGATCATTTCTAATACAGGGTGCGGCAGAATGGACTCCCACATTTCATCAGGCTAGAACATCGGTAATGGGAGTTGGACATTGGTGGGGATGGTCACATTCGCTTGGGCGATTGATAAGGTTTGTTACTAGGCGCTATGTCTTGGTCTGGTGACCAACGTGGATTTGTTATTGAGCTATTATTCAAAAATGACGAATGTGTCACCGCGTCGAAAAGAGTATTTTGTACGCGCTTCCTGCCTCCGAATGCCTCTGTTCCAGACCGGAAAACAATTTTTAAATGGGTTGCTAACTTAAGGGCAACTGGTTCTTGACTTTCCTAAATCAAGACAGCGATCCGAGATGAAACTGCTGCTATTCCTCAAGACATGGTGATAAAAGTGATGAGAAACTTCTAGGAACGCCTTCGCATGTGTGTCGCTGCTAACGGCCGTCACTTACACGATATAATTTTGAAAACATAGTTAAAAAATACCTTAAAGTGTGCTCTTTTTGAAAATAATAAAAGTTTAGCTTCATATTTTATAGTAGACTTTTTATTTGCTACCCAAATGTGGGAGTCCATTCTGCCGCACCCTGTATAATCGAATACGTTTTTAACAATCTGCTTTTCAGTTAAATGGCCGAGACATGCGCGTTTCTGCGGAGAAGCCATTTTTACAATACTGTAATACTTTGAACAATACTCTAACAATTTATAACCACTCAGTTGCACATACGGAAAGATACTAAAATATATATAAAATTTATAATCCTTATTTAACGCAATTTGGTGTATTTCTACCTGTTCTTTGCACAGGGACTGGTGCGCCTATGGTTTACAACCTTCTAACCGTCCCGAGACATTTTTATTACTCTCTCTTGCAAAAAAATAGAGTATACCATACATGTCACATAAAGACCGTTTAATGACACTCTGTTCACTATTCGTTACTTATGTTCATATCAACGAAACTATTGCGATGTTAAAATAGGCATTAACAGATTTGGATAAAACCTGTTTTTTAATTTTAAATTTTACTATTTGTTTTCTATGTTAAAAAAATGTATTTGTGTTTTTTTTTATAAAGTTTGGTATTAAACAATAATAAACAATAATTATGACGAATTAATAGTAATGTTAAATGTGCCCCTTCGGTAGTATGAATGTACCCACTAATGGGGTACAGTCATACATTTTGCCTTTTTTGTAAAAGTCTTATGGAAACTGGCGCATGTAGATTTTCAATAATATTAAGGTTCTACTACAATATAAAATAGTTAAGCTACCAGTGTGTCATAAATTAAAAGACATATACCTAAAACACGGCATTCCACAAAGCAAAATATAAAAACTGTATGAAGCCTCCCCACTTTCCCCTACTTTTAAACAACATACCAAAATATTAAAAATATTTTACCGTTTTTTCGTTTTTAATCTCAAATATTATAAAAAAATTAAATATTTTTTATGTTTGTGCCGCCACTGAGAATGATGTAAGTCTAATATGAAAATATTTTTTTAATTGACCGGAAAATTGAATTTTCCACTCAATTTTTTAAGCGGAAAATGCTATTTTACAGGACTAATTTACTTTCCGGTCCCTAGTTTACTTTCCGGTCTCTCATTTACTTTCCGGTCCCTGATATCAAAAAATCCTGTTAGCCATGACAAAAATTGTCAGAGTTCAATTGTTACTATTTGACAGTTCAAGATATTGTAAAGTAAAGAAAGCATCATTTTGCCAAAATGGAGTCAGAAATGGAAAATCCAGATGAAATAATTGAAGCAGCGTCCTTATTGTCGTTTAAATATAACACTAAAAATTTACACAGTTTTTTTTCCGGTCAATTAAAAAAAAATTATGTACGATACTGGACCGGAAATAATTTTTACGGGTCTCCTCAAAACTACAGGACTTGCCTACGGCTCGCCCTGTTAATGTTTTTTCGTCGACCCGTAAAATACCATTTTCCGGTCTAGTAACGTAAATAGCTATTACAGAATTAAATAGCTTGTTTCCTTGATTCTCTACCTACTATAATCGGTATATAGAAAGTTGCTTTTTTATAGATGAAATAGGAAAAAATAGGCAAAAACCAGTTTTGGTGTAAAATCTCTGAAATCTAAAAGTGTCAACTTTAAAAATCTATATCTCCGAAATTACAGGTCAGATCAAAAAGAGTTCTCATTAAGATGTTGATCAGAAAGGACTAATCTACAACATAATAAAATGTTGGGGAATTCCAACCAAAAGCCATTTGCAATGCTAATTGTGCGACGTCCTTTGTTGCAAACTAAATGGAAATTTTAAAATAATATTTTTTTTTAGAAAAAGGCAGCGGCGTACTATTTTTTTCTTAAAAATATTTACCCTAAATGCCTCATGAACGAAACTGGTAAAAATTAATTTTTGTCTTCTACGCTAAAAAATGTCTCTTGGTGCATAGGAGGCGTCCCCCAATTTTTTAAATATCTAAATTGGAATAAAAGTTATAACAAAAAACACGATTTTTTTTTAAATTTTTCACACCACCCTGTAGTTTAAAAACTAAGACGTTTAGGACATATTCCATTTGAAGTTTTCTTCATATTGTAGAATAAGCCCTTAAATAATCCTCAGTGTCTTGGAGGTCACTAAATTCGCTATTTTTTAAAACATTTTTTTAAAGGGGATGAAGATTTTATAAAATATAGAAAAACAAGCAGGATGTCTCATTTTTGTGCTTATGGAATGTCATAACAAAATGGCAAAGATATTAAAAACTTTAAAAAAATATAAGTCTTTCCACGGCAAAACGCATAGCGTAGATCGGGGCAAAAGCCCGCACTTAACAAAAGAATGCTCACCAATTTTTTATTTACCATAATATTTAGGCAGAATTATTTTTACTAGATAACAAAAGTCTTTTTGAAAGTAATACTTAGGGAATTTCTCCCACAAATTTATAAGTTTGGCAGTTTGAACAAAAAAATGAGTCGATGTTTTTAGGACTTATGCCCCATAGTATGGGGTAAAAGTCCATTCTATGCGGGGCAAAAGTCCGAATGATTGGGGCAAAAGACCAGAAATTTACTTTTTGACAAAGTATAACCATAATGTATTAAAATAATAAAGATAATTATTTACTAGTAAAAAAACCTTTTTGTGTATGAGTATTTATTAATAACTTGTTTTAACAAGAAACAACAAAATTTGTTTCTAATTTAATGACATAAATCACAAATAAAGTTTCCCCATTGGTAGTCTGAACAATTTTCATGCCACCACTTTTTGCAATCGCTGCATTGTATCCAGGCTTTCAAATCTTTACCATATTTTGTTTGACAAAGAGGACAAATTGTCTCTTCTTCTTCCTGGCTTTCTCCCTTCGTTTTTTTGTCTGTAAATAGGCTAGTCTTCTGATATTTTTTTCTTTTTTTTTTTCTTTGCAGTTCCATTTTCCTTTCTTTTTCATTTTCCATTTCTTCTTTGTTAGGAGTAGAAGTTAATATCATTGATGATTTTCCCTTTCTTCTTCGGCGCATTTTCTTTATTTTGGGAAAAGGTAATATTTCGTCTAGCGATTTTGGCACATTTTGTTTAAGGTTTTCTTCTTTCTGATATAAAGACGCTGTTGAAGTGGACGGAGGTGGTGTCACGTCACGTGGTCTTTTAGACGTTGGTTTCTTATTTTTTTCTGAACAAGATATTGCCTCTTCTCTTGTTATCAGTGTTTGTGAGCTGAAAATTTGTGGTGGCGTTATTTCATGAAAAGTTTTATAATTTATCTTCTCATTATACTTAGTTTTTTGCTAAAAAACTTAGATGAATATCTTCATCACAAGAAGAGGACATTTCTAATTCCATGTCTGCTGTTTGATAAGGAACATCTTCTTCATATTCTTCCTCATTCTGATCTGTTACCGATGAGGGTAAAAAACCTTCTTCGTTGAATATAAATTTGTTTAACCATAACCCTTTTTAAGTCGTTTGCGAAGAGACTATTCATCTATGTCAAAAATTTCGTGCAATACTTCGAATTGACTCTCCTTCACGCGTTTAGCATTTGGCGAATTTCTGTAGTGATAGGCTTTCTCATCAGTTTTTCGTAAATACCTAGTTCTAAAATAACATTTTTTAAGAGGTCAGTTTGTATTAACCTAAAATTACAGCAACTACAGAGCAAAAGTCCGCAGGTACGGGACAAGAGCCCGTAATGCGGATTTTTGCCCCAAACCCTCAGTATCGTATAATTATTTTTTAAATTAAAAACGAATGTTTCTACCGCAAATGCAATGTTAGAAAAAAGGCCCTAATAATTAAGGAACTAACCGTACAATGCAATTTTCAATTACATTTATTGGTTTAAGTTATATTCTTTAAGGAAACTACTAAAAAGTTAATAGTAAAAATGCATTTTTTTAACTTACCTCATTTTAAAGCTAAATTAAATACCCCTGTTAAAAAGCACGTACTTACAGTAACAACTATGGAAGAAGACTGGAACATCGTAGAAAAATTTACCGAAGCGGTGTGGCCAGTGTCAGAATAAAGGGTGCGGACTTTCCCCCACTGCGTACGTTTGCCCCGATCTACGCTATTGATAACTTTATAAGTTGTTCTAAAATTATTTGTGTTTAAAATGAAAAAAATTTAAGAAGTTATAGAAGTGAGCCTATATTCATTTAGTTTCTTACCTAAGGAAGCCACTATATCGGCTAGATATATATTTCTACCCATATAATCCATCCCTGATAAGTGAATAAAGCTAGGTGCTCGTATCTTGCATCTGTAGGGCTTGGAAGAACCATCGGATACCAAATACACACCAAACTCACCTATAAAATATTTAAACTCTTTAGGAAAAAATATAAATTTTTAATAATATAAGGTCTTTCAATAAGAGCAATAGTATTTGAAATAGAGATTTTTCGGTAACTAACCCATATATTTTTGATTTCTAGGTGTTACTATATTTAGTATACTATACAGTTTTCTGACCCCTCTCGATCGGTTGGAAAATACTTGTTTTTACAGGGTCACTCAAAAAATTTAAACCTTTCTTTTTTAATTGGTATAGCTTTGACATAATTTTTTTAGGCAACCCTATTGCGATACCTTTTTTAAATACTATCTTTGATATGAAACAGTTTTTATCCGGTAAACAGATGGGTGAAGGTCGCCTCCTATTCGGATCTTGTACTATTAGGCAGAACTTTTTATAAAGAATAACATTTTTGACGAGATAACGTCTTATAATTTGATGGAGCCGGCTGCATGCACAAAAAACATGACTCATGCGGCGTTCCATTCAAAGGTTGAAGTGCAAGCGAGAGCGCGGAGGGGGCACAATCGGCCTCCGCGTCGACATCTGTTTCTCTTCTACTTTGAGCGGTCCGCCTTCTATACAATAATACATTTACATGTTTTCGTCAAGTAGGAAATGCAGTAAAAAGTGAATGTGGTGTAAATTGCTTAATTTTCAATTGTTTTTTCAAAAGTTGGAAGTAAATTCTTAATGCCACGTTGTTACTGTACTTGAACTGTATAATTTAAGTAAATACCTTATGACGTTATCACGTAAATTCATTGTACGTAAACCGACTTTACAAACAACAATTTTTTTTCATAAAATTAATAATAAAAAAGTTTCCCATATGTAGAGGACACGTTGTATAGTGGCTGTACGGGGTCCATGGAGTTTATCTCTTAGCTTTCCGAGATTACATGTTGTAAAAAAAATGTAACACAATGTGTCTAAATTGTCTGATTATTTAATAATGTTTGCCTTACCTTTTGGATGCTCTGTGGCTGTGTACGTAGCTCCAGGTGGAACATTAAAACCTTTTGAAAATAATTTAAAATGATGGATTACACCTTCCATAGATTTCTACAAACAAGAAAACTCATTTTTAATCATTTAAAAATATTATTTTATTTTTCACAGTGCCCCATAAGTGACAAGAATGCTGTAGTCAAATGAACAAACCAAAATCTCTTATTTTTTTACCTGCCCAGTAGGGTTATCATATTCCCATATAGAAATTTGTGGATGGGGATCCACTGCTTTTAATACTAGGCTCTATACAGCGCTCAGGAGCAGTCTCGTACATATCTGTGTTCCGTAACTTTTCTTACACTGATATGCGGGACTACAGGTTTAACGTGCCTTCCAAAGCACAATTTAAGAGTGTTTACTGGACAGAATTAAAACTAAAATTCAATACTTCGAACAACACAATTTTTTGTATGACAAGCAGTATGAATTTCAGCCCAGAAGATCTTCTTTTCTTTGTGTTGCAAAACTGGAACAAAAGTCTCTTGAGTTTTTAGGTAAATTCCAGAACTTGGCTCCTGATATATCCAACTCTTTTGATCAGGTTCGCCATGATGCGCTCCTACAGCTACGGTCTCTCAGTCTCAGTTAAACTCTGTTCCTGGCTCTTTAGTTTTCTTTCTAATCCACATATATCGTGTATTGTAAATGACCACTCTCCAAGGTTTCACCAAGTTAATGTTGGGGTGCCTTAGGGATCAGTACTGGCACCAACTTTGTTTCTTCTCTACATCAACAACCTTCTCTCTTTCCCAACCAATTTCATTTATAGTTTTGCTGACGATAGTACTCTGCTTGACTTCCACTTTCAGATTCTCAAATCAATCTCTAAGCCTGTCTTGGAAAGGAAACGCAGGGCGATGTGGATATCCCTTTCACAGGGCTAGGGCCACAGGGCATCCTTATACGGTCAAACTGGATAAGCCCCGAACTTCCCACTTTGTTCTTTTATCCCTAGAGTTTCTAGAACGTGGAACCTGCTGTTCGCCGAGGTCTTTTCTTCCCTTTCAAGTCTGCAGGTATTTTAGTCTCGTGTTAACAAATTCATTTTTATCTTGCTTAAGACACTCACGGTACGTTAGTATTCAGACTTTCAGCCTTCGTGGATTGTTTAAAAATTAGACTACTACCTATTCATACAACGCTACTACACAGTGGTTTGCCATAGCCTTCTGTAAGGCGACGATCTATTAAAATTCGGGGGCCCGATTTTTGACGGTAACAGAATAGCTCCCCTAGAGAAAAATGTTTCTTCCTCTTTTCAAATTGCCTTCTTTAAAATGTAATAAAAGAGGCAAACAAAAATAAATTTTACACCCTTTTCATCGAAGATTTTTACTCCCTAAGTCGAAAATCGGATCCCTTATGTTTTGTGCGTGAATGAAACTCGTGTCTTCTGGGTAAGAGGCTCATTTATTCATTTTACAAGCGTATTTTTTTTTAGTATGACATGTCACAGTTGTTTTATTTTAAGACAAAAGTACTTTTTTAAATACCGCCAGAGGGCACTTTACCAAAAACTTAAAATTTATTTACATCATAACTTTTTTATTTTGACAGATATCGCAAAGTTGGGGGCGCCATTTTATAGACAACCAAAAATTTAAAAAATAAGGTACTCTTTATTAAAGTCGATATACCTCACCGTTTAGGCACCAATAGACATTAAAGTTTTCATCACTTTCAATCAAATTACCTACATAAATACAGGGTGTCCAGTAACTCAACCGACAAACTTTACAGGGCGATTCTACAACAGAAAATAATAAAAAAAAACTTTATATAAACATATGTCCTAAACGTCTTAGTTTTTGACCTACGATGTGTTTAATATTAAAAAAACCCAAGACACTTAGGACATATGTTTATATGAAGTTTTTTCTTATTTTTTGTTATAGAATCGTTTGGTTAAGTTTGTTGGTTGAGTTACTGGACACCCTGTATGTATGTAGGTAATTTAATTGAAATTGATGAAAACTTTGATGTCAATTGGTGCCTAAACGGTGAGGTGTATCGACTTTAATAAAGAGTACCTTATTTTTTAAGTTTTTGATTGTCCATAAAATGGCGCCCCAGCTTTGCAATATCTGTTAAAATAAAAAAGTTATGATGTAAATCAATTTTAAGTTTTAGGTAAAGTGCCCTCTGGCGGTATTTAAAAAAGTACTTTTATCTTAAAATTTTAGAATCTGCAAAGCTCGATTTGTGTGCCAAATATCAACTGGATTGGTTAAAAAATAAATGCAATATGGCGAAAAACCAAAATAAAAATTGAAATTTGGCGGCTTGTAACTCGGTAACGAATGACATTTTGAAAAAAAATAATGGTTTAAAAAACTAAAAAACACGCTTTTATATGCAACCGAACTAAAAATTAGAAAATAATTTTTCATTAAAAAAAAGATTGTCACTTCAGAGTAAAAGCGTGGGGTGCTTAATATATTAAATGTTATAATTATTATATTTGCCAATATCTATGAGGGAAAAGTTATGAAAAAATAGTAAAATGCACCCCACGCTTTTTACTCTGAAGTGACAATCTTTTTTTTAATGAAAAATTATTTTCTAATTTTTAGTTCGGTTGCATATAAAAGCGTGTTTTTTAGTTTTTTAAACTATTATTTATTTTTCATTTTTTAGTTCGATATGCATGTATGTATCTATGTATGTATGTAAAAATGCTCCAGTTTATTCACTAAAAAATTCCTTCGCCATTTTGTCAAGAGTAGCTAATAAAAGCGTGTTAAAAACACAGTTTTCTTTAAAGTTCCTGAGAAAAGTTTGGGATGTTGCAAAAAGATGGCAACACAGGTGTTAATAATCTAGCTAAAGGATTTTTTTATCCTGGCGATTCTAATCGGGATAACGGGATACTGTTTGCAGATTATTGCATTGTCATGGGTCCTTGATACGTGTGCAAAGTTTCAAAGAAATCGAATAGCTGGAAGTTGGTAAAAATTAGGCTCAAAGATTCCGTTACATAGATATATAGATAGATAGTTACAACCCAAGTTAATAAAAGCGTGTTAAAAATGATATGAAGCTCTATCCTTATTTTGTCAAGTAGAATCACCCCTTAAGTTTCGTGATCGATTTTTGAATCACCCTGTATATGTGTTTTATTTTTCAGAAATTCGTGGTCCATTTCTTGAGAAAAAGAGGCTTGGGTAAAAGTAAATCTTTCCTAGGGGGTAATTACTCTTCTGAAATTCTTTGTAACTATAACCATATTTGTAATGGTGACAATTTTTTTGGGCTTGCGTTTAAACGGTTTGTTAAAATTTTCCGTTTTTAATAACTAAATAATGAAATTCTATAAAAATATTACTATTAGAAAGTACAGTTTTTAAATATTTCCAAACTTTTTTATAATAAAAGAAACTAGTGGAAATGGACTACGTTATAGTTCTTGCTAACCAAATTTAAAAATAGACTTAGACCACGAAAAACACAAATTTGAATAGTCTGATTTATTTAGAAAGTTTTATTACTTTTGTATGACTTCATTAAATTGCCAATTTCAAATAAGGCCAATACGTGCCCCAATACACTTATTTTAGTAAATTTTTAAGTTTTCCCTATTTACCTTCATTTCTCCTCTTTTGGTGGTGAGATTTTGTTGTCGTCTACCTTAACTTCGCCCTCGGGCATCTTGTTTAGAAGTTGAAGTATCATTTTTACCGATTGTCTTATTTCTTCAATTCGTAACTTATATCTTAAAAATTTAAAAACATTTATATTAATAACTAGCTGATTCCCGGCTCCGCTCGGGAGTTGATATGAGACTCAAATAACCGTTGTTCTGAATGAAGTTCAAATACTCAACAAAAGATGGCGCTACTACACTTAATTTCCAAGTTGAAGGGTTGGAAGAGTCCTTATATCTTTAAAAATACGCCCTTTAGGGTAAAACGGAAACTTTCTTGTTCGAGGGGGAATAAAGGGCTATCATACTATATAAGTCCCTTTATCGTATCGGGACTCCTTTCAAGTTTTATCGGCACGCACATTTTATCAACTTGGTTTTATTATATACTGTGATAATGGTGCTTTTGGGGGAGCTTGAAATAAAGCGACTTGTTTCAACTATTCAAAACTAAACTCTATTCTTAATATTAAAATAATATAATTACATTGGCAGAAAATGCTTACATACTAGAAATTACAAATTAAACATATTGCACATATTGTCCTACATATACATGTTCGGTGAACTGCTATGAACTCTAATTGGGTTAATATACAATATGTTAAAACCTCAATATTATGAATAATTATAATCCCAAGAATAATTATAATAACTTAAATTTACCCTTATTATGCTACACCTCCTAAAAAAATAAAAAAACAAGAAAAAAATGTTTAACCTATTTATCATAAAACAATTTCGTTCTATTTTTATGGACTTCTACTATTTTATTACCTATCTTAATTAAAACATTAGGAGTCTTGTCTTCAAGAACAATAAATGGGCCTTTAAAAATTGGATCACTTTTATCGCCAGAATTATTTCTAAGTAAAATTTTATCTCCAACTTCGTAATTTATTAATTTAGTATTTTTTTATCGAAATAAACCTTTCTTTTCTGTTTTGAGTGTAATAAATTATTTTTAGCGTCGGACCAAGCCGTTTGTAATCGGTATTTTAACTCAGAAGGGTAATCGTCAAAATTGTAAAGTGGGTCAATTTTATTAACAATATTGGATGGTAAATTACATGTTTTCCCAAACACTAATTCATAAGGTGTATATTTTGTTTCAGTGTGTACACTATTATTGTATGAAAAACACCAAAATTGAAGCCACGAGCTCCAAGATTCTGAATTTTTAGCTGTTTGTATTCGCAAATATGCGTTTAGATGTTTGTGAGAGTTTTCGAGAGATCCCAAAGTTTCGTGATGATATGCCGTAGAAGACAGTTGTTTAATTTTCAAAATTTTACACGTTTCTTTTAAAGTTGAGCACACAAATTCAGTACCTTGGTCAGAAACTATACGTTTTGGAATACCATATCTCAAGATAAAATTATTAACAAAACTTCTTGCTAAACTTGTTGATTCCTTTGTTTTTAAGGGATAACACTCCACAAACTTTGAAAGT
>JACEGR010007515.1:0-48283 GCA_014170235.1 Listronotus bonariensis
CGTGATTTTTGACATATGACAGGTGACAGGTGACATTTGACAGGTGACAGATGACATTTATGGTTTGACAGATAGTAGGGACCACGCCCTAAACAACGCGTTGCGCAAGATTCCTAAATTTCGAATGACGTCAGAGATTTTAAGATGATAAGCTCCTCCGGAGGACGGAGGTTGCAGAATCGGCTATCTTTCCCTACTCAGCAACCTTTCGACTAAGATAAATTGCATTAGATCGTTGTACTTTGACTCAAAGAACTTGTGGTAGCATTTTGTACAGACCTTTTGGACACTACCAGGTGGCCTAGATAAAGCGTGAATGAATGCAATAGCAAACTTATGTACGAAATAAAAGGCTTATTCTGAAATATCTTAAAAATGGTTGCTCCTAGCGATACTAATCAAGTATACCATTTTAGTGAAAAAATATGAGACAATAAAAATTATTTACAAAAATGTTAATATAGAAGCAAAAAAAGTAATTACACTTTGAACCCAACCAATCGAGTGCAGGTGGCTTCCGCTACATAATTTTTTTAATACATTACCGTGGTTCGATTTGCCACCCTAAAAAACACTTAATACTGATTTTGGTGAAAAAATGTTTTATAGTAAAAGTAAAATATTTAAAAATAATTTAAAATAAATAAAACTTTGACACTCTGTATCTTGCAAACGATAATTTTGTCGACTAAAGTAAATTGGGTTAGATCGTCGTATGTTAGTCCGAGGAATTTGTGGTAGCATTTTGTACAGACCTTTTAGAGAAACCCTGTATATTTTTTTATATTGGTATTCTAGTATGCTTATTTTAATTAATTAGATTCTAACATAGGTTATAAAGGTAATTAGTCACTTGTCCTTTATTTGTTTAATTAATAAATTTAAAAAAAATATTTAGCTATGATTTAAATTGTACAGGGTGATCAAACTTAAGTCCACATTATTGATAACTTTTTATTAGTATAGATACGAAGTCGGTTTAATTAGTTGAGTTGTAGTTTTTTTTTGCTATTTAACGTGCTGTAAACATAAAGCAATTAAACGTCGGGTTTTCGACTAATTGCAATAAATGTACTTTGTTCAAATAAAACACCCTGTATAATATATAACCATTTGAAAAATCCATCAAAAAGCGTCAACACTTTTCTCTTTTAAATAAAACACTCTATTTTTATTTTAAATGTTATTTTAGACCTTTTAAATCCCATACATTTCCCTAAGGTTGCCCAATACCTCAGTAAAGTAGTTAAAGCATTTTTTATTTTATGAAAATTTTTAATTGAGACACCTTGTTTTTCCGTTGATCATTTTGGTGGGCCTTCTAATACCTCAACATTCTCTTTGGCTTAACCCAGAGTTTCTCTATGAGAAGGGGTTTAGACATAAGCAAGACCGGGGATAGCTTTTGTCAGGGACGTGAGGGTGTGAGAATTACGATTTCGGTTGGCAGTTCTGTTCAAAGTTGGTAGCATTATCAGCTAATGACAGAGTCGTGCCTTGTCGAAGCTTTGTTTGGTAAAAACTGTGGAAATTTGCCATTTTCATTTTGGTTGTATATTTCCAGTTGTTAATGTTTTTGGTTAGTTTAGAGACTTCAAATATTATTGGTTCGGACTCGTTTTATTTTAGAGATTTTGATAGTATTTAGTCGAATAGTTTTCAGTCATTCGTGTTTTTTAACACGCTTTTATTAACTTGGGTTGTAACTATCCATCTATCTATCTATCTATCTATGTAACGGAATCTTTGAGCCTAATTTTAACCAACTTCCAGCTATTCGATTTCTTTGAAACTTTGCACACGTGTCAAGGACCGATGAAGATGCAATAATTTAAAAACAGTATCCCGTTATCTTTTTTGAATCGCCAGGAAAAAAATTCCATTATATTATAAAAACAACACCTAGGATGCCATCTGTTGGCAACATTTCAAACTTTGCTATTGCTAATGAAGAAGAAATTTTTAGTTTTACACAATTTGGTTAGTTGCACCATGAGTGTTTAATTTTTAAGAAAAATAAAAATATAGGGTTAGTTGCACCATTAGTTCAAGGATTAAATAATAAAAATTACATTATGTGTAATGTATACATAATACATAATGTGCAATTAATAAAAATTAACATTCTTTTTTTGGATCGCCAGGAAAAAAAATTTTCCTTTATATTATAAAAATATAAAAACAACACCTAGGTTGCCACCTGTTGGCAAAATTTCAAACTTTGCTACTTAATGAAGAAGAAATTTTTAGTGAGTTGCAATCTGTTGGAAAAATTTTAAAATGTGCCACTCTTGTTCATTAAAAAAATTTTTCGCCATTTTGTCAAGAGTAGCAGAAACTAAAAAATGAAAAATAATTAATAGTTTAAAAAACTAAAAAAACACGCTTTTATATGCAACCGAACTAAAAATTAGAAAATAATTTTTCATTACAAAGAGTTTGTCACTTCAGAATAAAAGCGTGGGGTGCATTTTACTATTTTTTCATAACTTTTCCCTCATAGATATTTGCAAATAGAATAATTATAACATTTAATATATTAAGCACCCCACGCTTTTATTCTGAAGTGACAAACTCTTTGTAATGAAAAATTATTTTCTAATTTTTAGTTCGGTTGCATATAAAAGCGTGTTTTTTAGTTTTTTAAACTATTAATTGATATACCTACATATGATACTGATGAGTGTCCGCTAATTAATGGTACACAGAAAAACCACAGATTTCTTATGCGAAAATACCCATTTAGGATTTAAACAAGCATACCTATATCCAAAAGTTAATGATAATGAAGATACGGGGTGTTAAAGGGATATAAATATTTTTATTCATGCATTTCAATAATTTCTGATATGTTTTAAGCATTTTAATAAAACTCGGTATCCAGGAGCTATTTATATCTGAGCAGTTGTAATTATAGCTAATACGATGTTATTGAAGGTACATACTTTCGGGTGCAGCACTGAACAACTAAAACGTGAATACCGTAAAAACGGTTGTCAACACCGATTCTTACTAAGTATACCTTTTTTGTGCAGAAAGCATAGAGAAGCTTACTAGTTTACATACATACAGAGTAGTAACAAAAAATTGGGTAGTTTTAGAGAATTTTAAATAGTGTACTCATCGCCCTCTAGTCTACACACAAAAAGTAATATTCGATCTGAAAAGCAAATGTTTAAAAACCCCGAGATACCATTTTATTAAGATATTTAAAAAGGGGGAAAAATTATCGAAATAAATTTACTTTTTTTTTACTATGACACCCCCGTATCTTCCATATTATAAACTTTTGGATATTAGGTATGTTTGGTTAAATCTTTACATTTTGGCATAAGGAATCTGTGGTTTTTCTGTGTACCATTCATTAGCGGACACGTTGTGTACAAAGTTTTTAAAATGGATTTTGACTTACGGAACCATGGAAAATGTTTTGCTCTGCCAGGTACCTCATCACTTTGATAATTTTTAATTTTCAATAGGTATTTAAACCAAATTTATGTTTTTGTTTTAGGTTATGCCTATTAAAATAATCCAATAAATTTTGTTTACAACATACAGTTATTTTTTGTTTTCTCCTTAATTCTACGCCACTGGTCTGCCTAAAATCAAACATGGCCGAAAATGGCCCGACTTGACGTCACAGCCGCGCTAGCCAATATGGCGAATGTCGTGACCTTATCTCATCAATCGACTTTGGTTTAACCTATACCTTGGTCAAGCAGGTTTTGCAATATTTTTGTTTTTATTTTTAAAAAATAATAATTTTAGCATAAACTGTGGTACCAGGTGAAAATCATCAAAGAACAAGTCATATTCGTCAGGGTTTCTGTAAAGCTTTTAAAACTAAAGTATATCTTATATGGTTTATATTATCGTTTAGACATTAAAAAAACAGTTGGTAGTTTAAAAACGTTTAGTTTTTTTAATATTTCTGCTGGGTTGTCTTTAATTAAGAAATTACAGGTTTTATAAGCACCATGTGATAAACAGCTATTTGTACTTTATCGATAATATAAATAGTACAAGGAATGAAGCATTTCACCTGGCAATTTTTTGGTCCTGCATGAATTGACTTAAAATTTAAACAGAGGGGTAAAATTAATTTTTTTTTTTTTTTTGGTAAAACTAATATTTTTCAAGTTATTCTTGATTAAAAGTTATAATTTTTTGCCAAAAAATCGACATTTTAAATGAGTTTTCGCGAATAACAAGAAAATTATACATTTTATTTAAAAAACTGTAAAAAGCTAAATTGTAGGTTTTAAAAAGACAAACACAATTGTTATGTTATAATTCTTCTACGAATAATATGAATTAAGATACGGCATGTTAACGGTTAGCTTTTTTCTTTAATGTAAAATTAGATAAATTTAAGGTCAAATAACGGGAAAATGCTGCATATTTGGAGGAAAAGTCATTAAAACTTTTGTAAATTACCCAATTTACACTTATTTAAAAAAAGAAGTTTTTAGCATAACAATTCAATGAGTTACGAAAAAAAAGGGCAGTATCTAATTTTTTATACGAAAGAATCATTTAGGACAACCCCTAATTAAAATTGTCCTTATTTTTTTCGTTTTTTTTAAACGTGTATTTATTATACCGGGTGATGCATCGCCGGGCGGGACATAGGAAATCTCATGTAATTTTTAATGAGGTCAATTATTGGCTCCCCTAATTATTTTAGAGAAAAATTCTATTGAAGTTTATTGAAGAGCATGCAAATGTACGTCCATGGTAAAAACTTTAGATTTTTCGGTTAACCCGTTTGCTTGTTAGATACTAATATATTTTTAAAAATTGTTACATTATTATCGCCTCATATTTATGAACAACAATAAAAATACCAGTTAGCGTGACATAACGTTTTCATTTTGAAACTTAGTGCTTTATTATTATCAAAAAATCGTTGAGCGAAAAGATTAACCATGAGTTATGCCACTGAAGAAAAAGTATTGATGATTAAATGGTACTATCAAGGAAATAGTTTCCTAAAGGTGTCAGACAAGTTCGCTGCTCAGTATCCGAATAGACCGATACCCGGAAAATCAACAGTCTATAGGACTATTAAAAAATTTGAGACCAAAGGCACAGTAATAAATAACTGCAGATGTGAAGCTAGGGAGTATCAAAGAGAAGAAAATGTGGAGATGATAGATAGAGACTTGGAAATTTTATTGCACGTAGAAGAAAATGAAGGGAAGGTGAGTACAAGGAAACTTCAGGATATCATAGGAAAAGATCAATCAACAGTGCTCCGGATTTTGAAAAGGCATATATACTTTCATACAAATATGAAAGACATCAAGAGCTAAGGGATGGGGATGAAATACGACGGCAGGAATTTTGTTTTGACATGATGGAAAGGGCAAACATGGACAGGGAATTTTTAAGAAATATTTGTTTTACTGATGAGTGCACATTTACGTTAAACAATGAACCCAATCATCAAAATTACCGATACTGGAGCAAAGAAAACCAACACAGATTTGTCGAAACGAGGACGCAATATCCACAGAAAGTAAATGTTTGGGCGGGGATTTTCGGACAACATATTGTTGGACCATTTTTTCTTAATCAAAATTTGAATGCAGAATTTTATTTGGAACTCCTCGAAGAACTAATTTTACCCGCTTTAAATGATGTATCCAGGAAAAATCAGGAAATTTGCTACCCAATGGATGGTTGCCCGGCACATAATACCCTGGCTGTTCGGGAATATTTACACAATGCTTTTATTGGAAATGTTATTGGCCTACATCACACCATAAATTGGTTAGCCAGGTCTCCTGATATTTCGCCAAATGACTTCTTCTTCTGGAGCCATTTAAAAGCATGATAAATATAGGATAAAAAATAGTTTCCAATATCTAAAACGGTTTACGTTTTAGGAGATGCCATGGAATATGAATAAAAACTCAAAATAAAATATTTCAATATGTATATCCAAGAAACAAAATTACTTGGTTAGCAAATGTTAAACCCGGTCCATTTGTTTGTTTTCGGGTAGTCTGTAGTTTTTTATTGCGTATGCCCACACCAGTAGTGCGCAGTGCCCATGTAGGGGTTATTATGAATTTCGCTGTATTCATCCATTTTTTTTCAGGTCAGTAGTTAAAAACCAAAAACAAAATTGTAAATCTAAGGTCCGGCCCTGCAGGGCTAACATTGTAGTTTTGATTTAAAAATAATAATAAAAAAATGCTTACAATAACAATTTCTTTTTTTTTACATGGTACACTGAATGTATTTGTTTCCTTTGAATTTATAACTTAGATAGACTTTAGACTAATCTGCGGTGTTTCTAAAAGAATCCAAAAAATCAAATATCGATGACTTTAACTATATAGATGGGTTCACATTTAATTCATTCTAAAAGTAATACTGCAAAGTACACAAAAAATGATAAATTAAATAAACCCTTTTGTGAACAATGATTTATTGCAGCAAAAAAATTCAACCCGACGAGTTTCTAGTTCCACGCCACGAGCCACCGGTTTTATGGCAAGACAGAGGCGAAATAAAAGGATGTTTTTTAAGTACGTGACACGTGTTTTAGAAGTTTTGTTTTTATTTATTGACTCTGTCAGCGCTATGTGCCTTCGAAAACGTTTGTTTACTTTATCATTTTTTGTGTACTTGGCGGTATTGCTTTCAGAATGAATTAAATGTGGACCCATCTATACCTTTGTTTTCAATCCGATCAGCCAATTTAAGTACAGCATTAAACATCATCTTTAGCTTCCCCGATGAAAAAGTAGGAGTTAGTTTTGCTCGTAATTCTTTCCATCGAGATCCTTCTAAATTAAAAATGTGCATTGACATTGGATCTTCTTCATGGTGAAAAAATCCATGTGAATCAAAGTGTGAGTAGTCCTTAACCATTATTTGTTTAATTAGTTCACGGTCGACTGGCAGCCATATGGGGGTATAAAGTAAGTATATCCCACCTAAAAATAAGACTTGCTATTATGTTTACTACTAAAAAATAGTAGGTATTTCGTGTAATGGTCCGTCAGCCAGCACAGATGAGTGCCATTCTATAGCGTAGTATAATATGTATGTTTAAAATGCGCATATGGTTTCTCCAAATCATACCGCGGTACAAAAAAAAAACAAAATTTATTTTTACCTTTATTTTTTATGGCCTATTTCTAGGCTAACAATGTAAACATGTTTCAGAAAACAGAACTTACACGTAATATAAAAATTAATGCAATTTCTGGTTAGTTTGATTCAAACTAATATTAACTTCCAGATTTCTCAAACACTTCCGTTTTTTAACGAAACTGCCTTCGAATTATGTTGGCGTACCAGCCTGAATGCTTTTTGTACCTGTAGTTAGCCCTGTTCTTTGTTTTCTGCGACTAGTTAATGTTGGTTGTACACCTACAATTCTACCATGTTTAATTTTTTTGATTTGATGTAAAAAATTCAAAACAATACCAGTTGTTTTTAATTTATTTATAGCCACGTTTACTTTATTTATAGCATTAGCTGTTTCTATGGAATCATTTCCCTTTAGAATTTCGACAACTTTTGCAAAATTTTAAGAGAGGCTGTTCAGTGCAGTATCAGTAACACTACTTAGATCGTTAACAGATAAGGAGTTCTTATACTTAATTTATTTATTAGGTATTATCTTTAACCGTAATGACGATGTTGTGTACGCCTTTTAAACGCGGGTCATTTTTTATACCATTTGGATTCACTTTCTTAAAAAGAAATACGATTTTGGCACCGCATTCTTAATTTCTTATTCGAGTGGGACATTTTTTAAATTCTGCAACTTTTTGTATTTAATTTTCTTTAGTGATGGGTAAGTATATCTAACTATCCAGTTTGTTGTGGTCCCAATACTAAAATTGCGGATCCAGTCGTCACACCACTCACTTTTTGTTTTAATACCGCTACGGCGATTTTTGCTTTTTATAATAACACTGTAGTCATTACAACTAACGCAATTATAACTTTCAATTATATCCTCCTTATAAATAATATCTTTTAAGACATCTAGGTTTGCTTCCATCGCAAATTACAATTTCAACAATGTTTTTATATTAATACAACCGAACTATTTACTACTATTGTGAAAATCCTAAACCGCGGTATAATTTGGAGTACAAATAGGAACGTATTGTTGGTTCAAATCCTACTATGTTATAGATTGACGATTATCTCTATCGCGGTATGATTTGGAGAAACATAAATATACATATTGTTCCAAATCACCTCGTATAAAAACACGTGTCTTCGTTTTTATACTTTTATTAACAATGAACGTAACTATGGTTACAACAACGACAAAATCTGCTCTTGTCAATGTCTCGAAGTTTACAACACAAAAGTCGAATTTATACTGACTGACTCGAAGTTTCCCGTCGCCCTTTTATAGTATGGTGGAAGAGTAAAGAATGATCTAGAATATTCGAGAAATATCGTGAAAATTCCAGAGTACATGATGGCATAAAAGTTATTAAGGGATAATTCGGGCGTTTTCGGAAACCTTCGAAAGTGATGAAAGAACTTGGAAAAATTAAGGTAAATTATTTAAATAAATTAACAAACTAAATTAAATGATCCTAACTCTCTAAAATTCTATAACCTAAACACATTTTTGAAAGTCTGTAACATTGCCCCCTTCCAAGTTTTGATCGTCTCGATTAAGTATCTTCACTGTCTTGATAACGGCTTAGCCTTTCTAGATGTACTACTTTCATCTTTGCCTGTGGACTCTTCTGTATACGGTACACCAGATCATTAAGCCGTGTCACCACTTTATATGGTCCCTCCCATGACTTCTGTAGTTTCGGTGAACGCCCCTTGGTTCTTCTTGGATTGTATAACCAAACTTTTTCACCGACGACCATCAGGGATTTGATGGTTAGCTTTTAAGTCATAGCGGGATTTCATACGGTCACTTCCTTTTTGTAACTTGGTACGCACCTCTTCATGTATCCTCTGTAGCTGTTTACTTAGTTGACTTACATAGTCTTCTGCTGATTCTTCATTGGTGGAAGGTCGTCCTGTAAGCAAGTCAACTGGAAGGCATATTTCCGCTCCGAAAATGATTTTAGCAGGTGTTTCGCCAGTAGTTTCGTGAATTGCGGAGCGGTATGCTAATAAAAACGGCTGTATACAATTATCCCAGTCACTTTGTTGGTCATTTACTTTAATTTTCAAGTAGTTATCAAGTGTTCTGTTAAACCGCTCTACCATACCATCGGACTGGGGATGAATAGGTGTTGTTCTTGTTTTATGGATTCCCAGGAGATTACAAAGGTTCTTGAAAAGATCGGACTCAAAGTTTCTGCCTTGATCGGAATGTATTTCTCTAGGAACTCCATAGCGACAAATCCATTGTTGAAATAATACATCGGCAATAGTTATAGCTTCTTGATTTGGGATTGGGTAGACTTCTGGCCATTTACTGAAGTAATCCATCGCTACCAAGATATAGCGATTCCCTGATTTACTAACTGGAAATGGCCCTGCTATGTCTATGGCAATTCTTTCAAAAGGTGCCCCTACATTGTATTGCTTCATCTTGCCATGGCTTCGTGTTTTGGGTCCCTTGCTGGAAGCGCAGTCCTTACACCTTCTGCACCAGTCTTTTACGTCTGCACGGCTTCCCAGCCAGTAAAACCTTTCACGAACCTTTTCAAGAGTCTTCATAACTCCGAAATGGCCACCTCCTATACCATTATGCAAGGCTTGCAATACTTCAGGGATCCTTTTGGTTGGTAGGATTATCTGATGTTTATGGGTTTTGCCGTCAGAACTTTCCCAGACCCTTTGTAATAGGCCATCTTTTTATGTCTTGGAGACTTGGAGGCTATTTTCTGATATGGTGGTCTTTCCAAATTTTCTGTCTTAAGTTTGATAATGTCTCCAAGATCGGGATCTTCTAGTTGTTCGTTGGCCAAGATCTTAGGATCCCATTCTTGAGAGCACTGGAGACGTGTTCTTCGGCAGTGAAATTCATCAGGATCTTCATGTTCTTCTCGTCTGCTGCAGTGTTTACAATCATCCGGGCAAGGTCGTCTTGATAAAGCGTCAGCATTCTTATGGTTCAGTCCTTTTCGATGTTCAATTTTAAAGTCGTATTCTTGAATACGTTGCAGCCATCGGGCTATCTGACCTTCAGGGTTCTTGAACTGAAGCAACCATTTAAGTGATGCATGATCCGTTCTTAGGTGGAATTTCTGGCCATACAGGTATTTATGAAAATGCTCCAAAGATTTGACAATAGCTAAAAGTTCTTTTCTAGTGACACAATAATTTCTTTCAGGTTTGGACAGAACTTTGCTAAAATAGGCTATAACTTTTTCTTGGCCATCTTGAATCTGTGACAAAATTCCACCAATAGCAGTGTTGCTTGCATCAGTGTCCACAATAAATGTTTGATTTGGTTGTGGATATGACAACACCGGGGATTGCACTGGGCTTTCTTTAGGTGTATAAAAGCTGCTTGACAATCTTCAGTCCATACGTAGCTGTTGTTGTTTTCCGTAAGATGATGTAATGGTCTTGCAATATCGGCAAACCCATGTATGAACCGTCTGTAATAGGTACACAATCCCAGAAAACTTCTAATTTCATGCTTGTTCTTTGGTACAGGCCAGTTCTGGATAGCTTCAGTCTTCTCTGGATCAGTTTTTACTCCTTCTTCTGTAATTATATGCCCCAGGTACTTGACTTCTTTCTGGAACAGGTGACATTTCTTTGGGCTAAGCTTCAGCTGGGCGGATCTAAGCTTTTGAAAAACCTCTTCAACATTTTTGAGGTGGTCATCAAATGTTTTTCCAAGAATTATTATGTCATCAAGGTATACTAAGCATGTTTTCCAAGTTAGTCCCCGTAGTGTTAACTCCATCAAACGTTCAAATGTAGCAGGGGCATTGCATAATCCAAAGGGCATAACATTAAATTGCCACAGTCCGGTCCCGGTCGAGAAAGCGGATTTTTCCTTATCTTCCGGATGAAGTTCTACTTGCCAATAACCACTTTTTAAGTCTAATGTGGAAAACCATTTTGACCCCGTTAGTGTGTCTAGGGTATCGTCAATTCTTGGTAGTGGAAAACTGTCCTTCTTCGTGACGTCATTCAGTCTTCGGAAATCAACACAAAATCTGGTGGAACCATCTTTCTTCTTAACTAGGACTACTGGAGATGACCATGGGCTCTGGGATGGTTCTATGATGCCTTGATTTTGCATGTTTTCGAGTAACTTTTCAACTTCTTCTTTCTTGGCTAAAGGAATTCTTCTGGGCGGTTGTTTTATCGGTGATGCGTCTCCAGTATTTATTCGATGTTGCACTACACTGGTTTTACCCAAATCTTTTTCAGATAAAGAGAAAACATCTTGATTTCTTCTTAATAGTTCTTCCAGTATAGATACCTGGACTGGGTCTAACAAGGATTTTGATGAAATCACCAGGTCTTGTAGAGCATCAGGTAGTTTACGTGTGGAGACCCCTGCAGGTGTGGTACAGGGATAGGTAACTATCATAGTAGCAGGTTGACAGGTACCGATTTTGTCACCCATTTTGACCTGTTGAGGGAAATCTTTCAGGTTCATCATTCTCACAAATACCATATTTCCTTTGGTTTGCGCCAAAGTTCTTGCTGGTAGAATTCCTTTAGCGTATAACGGACAATTTTCTACTGGTTCGACTAAAACGATTTCACCTTCTTCTGAGTCTTCGAACCTTGCTCGTATGATGCTTTCTAAGTTTGGAGGTAGAATGACATCTTCTGTAAGGATAACTTCTCGAATCGATGCTTCACTGCTTCGTGGTAATCTCATTACGATCTCTTCATTATTTGTTCGCAGTACCCGTTGTGGAAGATCAAGTACAAACTTCTTATTTTCCATAATGTCAAGGCCAAGGATAACTTCGTCCAGGATGTCGGCAACAAACACGACGTGGATAAACGTTGTTGTTCCTAGGGTTATTCTGGCTTCATGTATGCCATTAACTGGTATAACTTCTCCATTAGCAGTTTCCAAAAGGTAATTCTTTACAGGACGGAATATTTTACAGTGAGCTACGATGTTCGGCTTCACGAAAGTATGTGTGGAACCAGTATCTAGGACCATTTCGCAGTCCCGACCGCACACATTTCCAGGTACTACCAAGCTGGAGCCATTGTTCTGCAGCCGGGATACTCTAATTATTGTTGTTGATGGGGCTTGGTAGCACCTAGCCAACTTTCGCCCCTTGAAGCTGGCTACTGGGAGTTTTCCGGATTACTTGCAGGGGCATTCGATCTGGTACAATTTCTTTGAATGTGCCCCTCTTCACCACACTTCCAACACAGGATTCTATTTCTTCGATGGAAGGTCATGCTTTTGTTGTCTCCATCTACTTGTTTTTGACGTAGGATTTCTTGCAGCTGTTGTATTACTGTTGTCAAATTATCATTTGGATTGCTGACTTCTGGTACATAGTTTGTTCTTCGAAGTCTTGCCTGAGTTCTGGATGT
Source organism: Listronotus bonariensis (assembly GCA_014170235.1). NCBI lineage: Eukaryota > Metazoa > Arthropoda > Insecta > Coleoptera > Curculionidae > Listronotus > Listronotus bonariensis. Next base: position 12,490 of record JACEGR010007515.1, read on the forward strand.
CTGCTTAGCCGTTTCAAACTGAAGTGCGTAGGCAAGAGCTTCTGAAATTTTCTTTAGTCTGGCCATTCTTAATGCTTGGTTCATATCAGGATCGCGCAGCCCTTCAATGAAACTGCCTACCGCCAATTCTTGCTTAATTTCTTCCGGGTACGATGGATACGTTAAATTAACTAGACGTACAATGTCCGCTTCGTACTCTTGAAGACTTTCATTGTACTTCTGTCTTCGTCCTTGTAACTGCGCCTTATAAACTTCTTGCAGATGGGTTTCGCCGTACCTCATCTCCAGGCACATGACAATCGATTCATAGTCAGACTGCTTTTCATCGGGGATGTTTCTTAACACCTCCATAGCTTCTCCTCGAAGAGCAAGTACCAAAGCTCGAGCCTTTTCTGGTGGGCTCCAATTATTGCCGTTGGCAGCAGCCTCGAATTGTCGAAGGTATGTAACCCACGGTACCTTTCCATCGAAAGTTGGAGGTTTCATTACAGTTGCTGAGGTACCGCTTTCTGAAACTACGCCTGTGCTAACTATCTTATGAATTTGTCGCTGTAAATGTTGTACTTCTTGTTGTATTTGGCCTTGAACTTGACTCTGAAGTAACTGTACTGTTTGCTGCATTTGTTCTTCCACTTCTTCTTTAACATCTTCTTTGGTAAGTTTTAAATCAAGCAACATTTGTTTTCTCATCTCATCTTGGCTCTGATAAAATTCTCCTTTTAGATTTTCTCTGATTTTTACCATCTTCTCTTTTAGTTCTTGTTTCATCTCCGCTTGGCTCCGTTTAAGGTCTTTTTGGATTTTCTCTATTTGTTGTCTGGTTTCTTCTTGACTAGTTCGGATTTCCTTCTTCATTTCTTCTTGACTTCTCTTCATTTCTTTTTTTATGGCATCTTGCATTTCTTTCTTGATGTCTTCTTTCAAGTCTTCTTGGCTGGTCTTCATTTCTTTTAAGTCTTCTTTCAGGTTTTCTTGGCTGGTCTTCATTTCTTTTAAGGCTTCTTTCAGGTCTTCTTGTTTTTCCATCATTTGTTTAATTAGTGCACTTAACTCCTCCATAACTGCTTGTTGTCTTGTTTCTACAGGCATGCAATCTTCTTTAACGGCTTCGGCTTCCTCGGGTAATCTTGTTCCGCTTCCGACACCAAATGTTCCAAATCACCTCGTATAAAAACACGTGTCTTCGTTTTTATACCTTTATTAACAATGAACGTAACTATGGTTACAACAACGACAAAATCTGCTCTTGTCAATGTCTCGAAGTTTACAACACAAAAGTCGAATTTATACTGACTGACTCGAAGTTTCCCGTCGCCCTTTATAGTATGGTGGAAGAGTAAAGAATGATCTAGAATATTCGAGAAATATCGTGAAAATTCCATAGTACATGATGGCATAAAAGTTATTAAGGGATAATTCGGGCGTTTTCGGAAACCTTCGAAAGTGATGAAAGAACTTGGAAAAATTAAGGTAAATTATTTAAATAAATTAACAAACTAAATTAAATGATCCTAACTCTCTAAAATTCTATAACCTAAACACATTTTTGAAAGTCTGTAACAATATTATACTACGTTATAGAATAGCAATCATCTGTATAATGATATAGAATGTAAATACGCATCCAGCGACAGATTTTCGTGACCAATTTTCACTCAGTCCATAGCTGGTAAAAGGCTTCAAGAGGGTTGTATATAAACTGTTGTGAGCGTCAGCTGTTTTTCTCGGCTGAGGATTAAATACATAAAAGTAAAAGTATGTATAAAAAAAGTGTTATACACTGGCAAAATATTATACCAGCCATCCGTTTTCTCATGACAAAACTCCTACCTACTCCTACCTTGTTCTAGCCCTACCTGATACAGCATGATGGTATTTTAGCAACAAAATTTAGTAAGACTAAAGCAAAAGACAGAAACAACGATTTTTGATTTATATGCAAATTAAAGGTTAAAGACTGGCTTGTAATTCTCTTGAAATAGTCTTGTCAAATATTATTCAAGAGGAAATTTTGGCGGCAAACTATTTCGTCAAAATAACTAAAGGTTGCTATGACATTTTTGCAGTGTAAAATATTTTAGTGAAATGTCTAAAACAAATTTTATTCTATATGATGCGTCCTAGGATGAAAACTTTTTTATTTTTAACGTTGTGATATTATACATAAGGTGGGTGGACCATGGAAGGCCATGCTCGTTTGAAGGCCAACTATAAAAAGTCATAGTAATTCACATCTGATGGGAAATTCCTTTCACTCACACTAAGCTACATCAAACTCATGGACACAGACGCAGCGGCAAGTCGCTCGTGTCGCTATTTTGCTATTGCGGACCCTTGCTTCTTGAAGTTCGGTATATAGTCTTTAAAATTGTAATTTGCACACACAGGAAATGGTAGGATACATGGGCCTTACTGGAAATACTTACAAACGTTCATATATTTTCGTTTTTAATCTTAGGACAAAATTGACTTTATGCCATTGTAGGTTCGTAATAATGAAAGTAATCAGTTTGTATTGCCTATACTATAATTTTTTTAATATTAAAAAACTTGTCATAAAGGTAATTTTTAATGGTCACTTTAGCCTTTTTAGGAACATTTTGACGTTATAAAGAGTGGACCCATAAGAAGGCCATTATAGATGTTTTTATTATTATTATATTACATTGGCAACCTATTCTTTATCGATATAAAACTTCTTAATATAATTTATATTAATATATTATTAGTTATACGATGGTGGTCAAGGAATGTTCGTTAGGTTTTTAAAAAAGTTTATATTATGTTAAGCATCTAAGGTTTCCTTTAAATAAAAGAGCTATTTACTCAGTGTTAGTAAAAGCAATTGACAAAGGTGCAGATTTGCCACCGAAACGTCGATTTTAAAGTATCTTTTCACTTGTTTTAATTTTTTTGTTTTTTTAATTAATTTTATTTTAATTTTGGCGAGTACCAAACTAATTACCATCCATTAAATGAATCCGCCGAACTACAGAACATATCTTCAATTCAAACATATCTTTACAATATTCAAAAGTTTAATTATTTTATTCTCTCTCTTTTTTACATGGAATACCCTGTTTATTATTATTTAGTCTAATAGAGCTTTAAATGGATAACTTTTTTTTATAGACTCAAAGTCTCAACCTGTCCTCATTTTTAAGTTATTTCAACATAGTAAAAAAATTACCCTTTTAAACTAATTAAAGTAAAACGAAGAAGAAACCGATTAAACTTTAGAATATTGTAGGATATTTTTGAGCACCCTGTATATTAAAATTGGCTTAAAGTTATAAAAGAGTTTTTTGCCCTCTACAATCAAATTTATTACTGCTTTGGGTACAGTAACTTCTTGTCGGCTAGGAGATTTTTTTTTGTACCGAGGTTTTTTCATATTAAAAAAAATAGTTTTCTTTAAAACTTCTAAATTGGTAAGTTAAATGTTATATACATGTGTAGACAAACATAAAAGAGTCTCAAATATGCAAAAATATTCTGGGTATTCCATTGAAAAAAATGATCAAATTCTAGTAGGGCAAATTTGAATACCCTGAGTATGTGTAAAAAATATTTTCCTAAAATAGGCTTTTATCATTATTTTATATACCCCTTTCGACGAAATATCTCACTGCATTGGCTTAAGCGCTATAGAAGCCCGACACACTTATAAAGCCCCCTGTTTTAAGTTGTGCCTAATTTTTAGATAAGTCAACGTTTAAAGTTAAAAAAATTAATGGTTTTAAGACCCTATTAACGGAAGGAGCTACCCGATAGGTTGTATACCGCCACCAATCAACGGTGGACAAGACTGCCCACCAATTAAGATATTTTTCCCCAAAATAAAACAGGTTTAAATTAAATAAATCTTATAACTTCTAACCTAATACTTAATTTTAAGTCCTAGACATTTGGATTATTAAAAATAATAAAATTATTGGCATAAGACCAAAGGTATTACCAAACATAAAAAAATAAAATGTTTTACACATTTCGTATAAAAATAATGTAGATAAATTACACATTTATTTATTACTAACAAAATATAAAATATCTAAATTAAAGATATGTTCTGTAGTTTGGCGGATTCATTTAATAGATGGTATTTATTTGGGTACACGCCAAAATAAAATTAAAAGTACTAAAAACCAAAAACATTTTAAACAAGTAAAAAGATAATTAAAAATCGACGTTTCGGTGGCAAATCTGCCACCGTTGTCAAGACAAATGAAATAAAAATAATAAAAATAAAAACTTACTATTATTTAGGGTTTAAAATTCAATATTTTTCTGTTTTTCTGGGATATTCGGATAATCTGAAAACTTTGACATTAAATGTCAAAACATGTTTGTTTGGTTATAGTGTCATAGTGACATAGATAACTGGTTGCTGGTGTTTTGATTGTTTATTTTACAAAAAAGGTGAATAGTTAGTTAATTTTTAGTCTTCCTGAAGATACTTCAGTATCAAGCAAAGGCAACCAAGTGTTATTTAAATTTTTATAAAACAAACCTCTGGCATGGCTATGGGTTCACCTTTATCACCTTTATTAAGTAATATTTTTATGGAAAACTTTGAATCAAATTTTGTAGAAAATTATCAATATAAACCTTTAGTTTGGTGGAGATATATAGATGACATTTTTTCTATATACCAACATGACGAACACTGTTTAAATAATTTTTTAACACACATTAATACACAATGAACCAACAATTAAGTTTACGTTAGAAAAAGAAAACAACTCACAACTACCATTTCTTGACATTTTAATAAAAAAAGATTTAAACAATTTTGAAACAAAAATCTACAGAAAACCTACACATACAAATAGATACTTAAATTTTAACTCAAATCACCCAATAATGGTTAAAAGGGAGTTGTAAAAAGTCTATTTGATAGAATTAAAGTCATTTGTTCTAATCAAAATATAAATATTGAAAAAGATTATTTAAAAAATATTTTAATTCAAAATAATTATTCTCTTGATTTTATAAATAATTGTTTCCTTGAATTTGAAACTCCAGTTATAAGACAAAATCAAAATAGACCTATTACAAATTTATTTTTACCATACATTCCCGGACTATCAAATAAAATTCAACGAATAGGGCATAAATTTAATATTCGCACAATCTTTAAAACACAAAACACAATCAGATCTCAATTATCAAAAACAAAACCATACAACTTAAATGAAAATACAAAAATGTCATTTATAAAATACCTTGCGAATGCAATAAATTTTATATAGGTGAAACTTGTAGACCATTAGCCAAACGCATAAAAGAACACAGATCATACATTAAAAACACAGAATTTCATAAATCAAAAATCTGCCAACACGCATTTGATAACAATCATAGAATAAACTGGGATGCTTCGAGCATTTTAGCAAAGGAAACTTGTTCTAAAAAACGCAAAATCAAAGAAAGTGCGTATATATTATTAAATAAAGATAACTGTGTAGCATCAATTTCAGTTAATTTAAATAACACTTGGTTGCCTTTGCTTGATACTGAAGTATCTTCAGGAAGACTAAAAATTAACTAACTATTCACCTTTTTTGTAAAATAAACAATCAATACACCAGCAACCAGTTATCTATATGTCACTATGACACTATAACCAAACAAACATGTTTTGTCAAAGTTTTCAGATTATCCGAATATCCCAGAAAAACAGAAAAATATTGAATTTTAAAACCTAAATAATAGTAAGTTTTTATTTTTATTATTTTTATTTCATTTGTCTTGACAACGGTGGCAGATTTGCCACCGAAACGTCGATTTTTAATTATCTTTTTACTTGTTTAAAATTTTTTTGGTTTTTTAATACTTTTAATTTTATTTTGGCGTGTACCCAAATAAATACCATCTATAAAATATCTACAAAAGTAACTCCCAAATATATATGGCTTGTGCCACCTTTCTTCTTTAAAATTGCAATTTTATTTAAAATCCTTACAAAATGGTATATTTTAATATTGAATATTAAAATATTAATTATTTATCTACATTTTTATATCTATATTAATAATGCAAATTAATACCTATGTTTGGTTCTTATGTTTAAATTTTCAAGGATGAAAAATTAAATTAACCTTCACCCAAAACGTTTTTCGACAGCTAAAAAATTAAAAGCGGTTTCGCGCAGCACAAATTAGCTAAGTTAGCAATTTACCCTTAACATTTGTTCTGAGTGATAGATATCGGATCGATTAGAGGTTGCATTTGGAAAGTAGGACGGTGGACGGTGTTATTCACTGGGCGGTGCTTTCCGAACCTCCCGTAAATTCTTCACACATAATATTAAAACTAAATAAAAGTTAACATTATACTCACCTAGAAATATAAAAAAGTTTCTAATTTTAAAAACAATAAATAAATTATATGTTGAAGAAAACCCAGATAACCTTTTATTTCAAATTTTCCCGGTAAATTATTTTGATCATCGTAAAAAAGTCCAAATCAGATATCTTTTATATCGAATAATACAAAAAATAATAATAATATTAATAATAATAAATATTGATTTACTTACCATGCTTTTTACCATTTCTTTTAAAATCGTAATATGAATCCTTAACAATTTGATTAATGGTAGTTTCCTGGAAAAATACTTTTTAATGTTGCCGAAAAAATTCAGGCTTAATTTGAGCTATTCCTTTTCTAGTCCAGTAGGTATGCTGACGTTTTAGGAAGTAGTATGCTAGTATGCATATCGCTGTAATATATATTATTAATAACATATTGACTTATGTATATGTAAAAATTGTAAGATATGTATGTCTTAATAAAGAACAACAGACTATTTTTATTTTTAACGTAAGCCAATAATTAAAGATAAAATAATTCAGATAAAAACATATCAATACATCCTAAATGATTAAATAAATAGGGAATAAGACCAAAGTACATTATTCTATCTAAAATACTGGACATTCGAACAAAATAATTTAAATTTAAAGTAAAATTTTAAACTAAATTTTTTCAAAGACTACAAAGAATATTTTAGTGTTGTTTTTGGGATAATTGAACGCATTTATTAGTCTTTATGCTTGCCTACTATTAGTGTTTTACCTTGTAGAACCGTTCTCTAAACTGTCAATAGTGTCAAGAACAGTTCGACAACATGAAAAAATGTCAAAAATTTGTAAAAAGACAACTTGTGGTGTCGTTCCGGTCGGTTCTGGAGCATAAAAGGAATACAGCAATTGCAGCCTTGGTATAAAAATTACCTCCTATATACAGAGTGGTAAGTATGACGTTGTTTTTTTTTTGGTTAGTTCTGGTTAATCTTGTTGTTCTACAACTTTTTAAATAAAAGGAATTTTTGGACCTTTAAAATTTAATAATAATTAGATAATAATTTGTAACAAACATTTTTGGCAGATTTTTGATATTCTTCGTAAATCTGGAAATATGAGGTTTTTACTAAAAAGTGACATTTTGGCGTTATCACCCCGAATAACGCTGACTTTTAGACCTATAAATTCCTAATGTTTGGCGTTTTAAGTAAAGAGCAATAACCTTTTTAATGTTCTGTAAAAATTGTATAGAGAAGGTAGACAAAAAGTAGATCCTTATGTAAAAATAATTTTTTCAAAATTTTCTAAATTTTTTCATAATTCTTGTTTTCTCTTATGCCATAAACTACAGAATTACCTTTTATAAATTGTAAAAGTTTATTTTGCAAATTAAACGGGTTTTTTATTTTCGTTTGGTAATAATGGTATTTGTTTTTAATGCTTGGATGTGATATAAAAGATTGTCGTTATGTATGAAAACTGCCTTATATTTTAGAACTGGTTTCATAAAAAACTTACAATATTTTCTACTTAAGGGTTTTGGAAACTGCCCAATTTGTTGCTGATATTTAACATGTTGCCAGGTTTACCATTTTTGGGATATTATAGGTATTTTTTCTTATATTGTAAATCCCGTTGTATTTTACCTAGGGTATTTATTTCGACCCACCCTTCACCTCATAGTTACCACAACCCTCAAATGTTTAATTCTTTCTTTGCTCTAATTTTGAAATATGAGATCAAAGCTTCTATTTTGAAATGTATGACAACAAACCTTAAAAAATTAACCGATAATTTTTTTCATGTTGGACAACCTATATAGCACCCAGCAAACACTATTTGCCGGCAATGTACATTTTTATATTGGCATTGATGGTAAAGCATTGGCAATTGGTGGCAATATTATGCCAACATCAATACGTATTAAAAGTCAACCCTAAATAAACACTTAATTGCCAATAAATTTCACATGCAGGCGAATTACAGGCAAGCATACAAAAATGGCGGCATACCAATCCTGATTAAATAAAGCATGCCTTTTTGTTGCAGGTAAATAAATATTGGATTTTTGAAGGCAAACCTTCAGCGGATATTCATACTTTTTAAACCATATGATTAACATTGGTATTTAACTAACATTAGAGCATTTTGTTTGGCCACTAGTAGACATAATTAAGTGTATTCATTACCTAATTAGTGTGTGTTGTGTAATTAATTAGTGATGGCTAGTCAAGAAGGCGGGTTATTCAAGTAGACTGTTAGGAGCTGCAAACATTTTGTTTAAAACCTTTTAAATTTGTAGTTACCTAAAAAAATTATAAGAAATCAGGGAGTTACCTTATTAAAAGTTTTAAAGACGTGTTAATAAAAAAATTATATATATTTATAGATTTTTGGCGCCCCAATCCAATATTAAATTAAGATCCTGCGAAAGAGATATCTGCATCGCTCTGCGTTTATTTTCCAAGTCTGGTTTAGTGATGGGTTTAGGAACAGGGAAACTGGAGTGAATGGTACTATCGTCGGCAAAACTATGAATGGAATTAGTTGTGCTTGAACTTTTAAAATTCTGGTTTTATCACAAGATTTGGAAAACCAGGTTTTGTTATTGGATTTTTTGGGGTTCTTAATGGTGTGTGGAATATAGGTTTCAATGCCCAATTGAATTGATTCAGTAAGTTGATTGCAAATTTGAGGATCACGAGAAGAAAAGCAAATGGAATTCCAGGGGTAAGTGGCGAAGAAGTCCCTTAGGCCATCCCTGTCGGCTGAGTTGTAGTGCCATACGCTGCGTGGTGGCATGTATTCATTTACCTCGGGATGTGTAGGGTAAGATATAGTAACTAAGCCATGATCTGAGCGACCTAGGGGTGGCTGTGACAGATGTTTCATAGAGTTCGGGGTTTGTAGTAAGAAATAGATCTAGGGGATTTGAACTATGATTTGGGACTCTAGGAAAGTAGGTGGGTTTCATAATAAGGTTGGTAAGAGAGTTACTGACTGCAAAGATTATGGCTGCTCTGCCTTGGGGTCAGTTTTTGAAGAGCCCAGCCAATCCTTATTATGGACATTGAAGTCGCCAAGCACGATTACTTCAGCCGATGGAAACTGTTACTATTTTAAAATGTTTTCTTTTGATTTACTATCTTTTTTTTATTTTATTACATACTCTTTTTTTTTTTTGGTTTATTGTTACGTTATAAAAATTTATATTATGTAATTTTTTTATTGAGGAATTTTTCCTGCTTTTTTTCTCAGTTTTTTCGATTACAAAATTCTAAATATGTTATTTAACTTTTCGGACATTCAACTTATAAAACTTGCAATACTTATTTAATGATAAATGCCATTATCCTAAACGCATTTTTTGCCAATAACTTATTAATGATGGATGCCATCATCCTAAACGCATTTTTCCATCATAACTTATTAATGACGGATGCCATCACATTATCTGCAACACGTGGCCTAATAACGGCAAATTGCCCACTTTCGCGTCTTTTTGATACCTTTTGCTAATGCCTGCCGTTAAAGAGTGTTGGCAATGCCAGTAAATTAAATTTACAACGCCGGCAAAAAATGTTATATGGGTAGTCACTGACTACAAGAAGATAAAAAAGAATATTCAATTTTATTTAAATAAACAACGTAGAATTTATTCTAACCTATACAATAAAAAAATAGGCCCCACGATGGCTGCGTCACTTTTTATAACCTAACTTTGGCTAAAAGGTTATAATAAGATTGCCATGGTTAAGAGATGTTATATTAGCCATGAATTTAGATAAAATGCCTTACGATCTAGCTCTCTGTTAGTCGTGGCAAAAAGCCGTGGGTTTATTATTAAATATTCTTTACAACTCCTGTAGCAGTGTCAGTATAAATATTTAATTGTAAAATTTCTTTTGTGGTAATTTATGGCTAATTAAGAAATTGAAATTTGGGCGCCATCTACAGAAAAAAAAACAGTTAAGATAAACTTCAGAAGGTAGTTTCTATAGACAAACCAAAAAAAAAGGAAAATTGTGTTCAGCATAAAATAAAACACTCTATTAAAATCTATTGTATTCTTTAATAAAAGAAAAATAATTAAAAATTATAAAATTAAGAAGGTATACATACAATTATAGATATAGATCTTAAACGTCAAGTTTGCAAACCTTTACAACCGCTATCCAGTCACGTTTTACTTTTTCATATTAAAAATTAAAATATCAAAACAAATAAACAATGAAAACTAAATTTAGATTTTTCGCATTTTATGTAAATTAAGTTTAAATCAAATTAAGGTACTGTTTTTAACAAAAAATCAACGGGGTTTAACAAGATGATTCGACCTATCTGAGTTGTGTCCTCTGCGTACTGCGACTGCCTCGGAGCTCAAATATGCCTGTAGGGGTAGGGCTAGCGGAGTTGCCTAACATTAGGCTGACAACTTAAAGAATAACTTTCTTTTCAGGTGTTTAAAGAAAAAAAGGAGGAATGAAAGAAACCGGCCTTATCTAAAACAAATATTTAATTATTAACCCATGAAAACAAATACTGCTGTCTTTTCAGGTTAGGTTTTTGACACCTCAAGAAAAAAAAACGAATTATGCAAAAATATTGATGAAAAGGATATTTATAGAGGAAAACATAACTTCGTAGGCATAAGATGAAAGAAAATTAATGGTTTTCACATAGATTTTCTTACAAACTTTCCTAAAACCAAAAAAGACCTAAAATCAGCTGGGCCGGTATGACAAAAGTGTCATCAAAGAGTCACTGTCGAAAAGATTAAAAAGATAGGTGAAATATCGCTGTATTCGTCAAAACACATAGGCAGAAAAAAATTCGCTTTCCAAAAAAATTAACCAATAACGGAAATTTTATTCGTAAAAGTCTACACTAATAACGCACGAAAGACTCTAGGTAGTTGTGTACTCAAAGGTTCTGCATAAAAACTTTTTAGACTACAGGGCCCGCTTAACTAGAGGCGTTTTTTCGTCTTAATACTGTTCAAAACATTATCAAAACATTTGAATAGCCATCTCTATCTAGCTCTCATATTTATATTGCCATTGCAAATGCGGTTTGAACCACTCGGATGAATACGGTTAACACAAAAAAGAAGAAGGCGCTAGCGGTTCAACAAATAAGATATGGCGAATGCGCTAGGAAATTTATACCCAAAAACGACCCTTTGAGCCTATATGCTATTTGCAGTGTTACAACTGTATTGTTTTTTCCATGCCAGAAATTGGGTATTTGGCTCTTCGTCTAGCAGTAAAATTATTACGTCCTTAATTAATTTCTGAGACACACCCCTTACACTGAAAGAAAACAGTTAATTAAACTACCTTTCAGTTGCTTCGTTAATAACCATTCTTTTATTTTTAGGTAACATAGCTATTTTTTTAATAATGATATTAGATTGATCTTTCGAGAACTATGAAAGTTGTCTTTCTGAAATCAAGGTATTACTGGTAATAAATTTCTGCATAACACTAACTAGTTGGTTTAGTTACAATCCATTTACGTGTTAATAAAATCTTACCAGATTTACTATTATGTTGCGGTTTAATTGTGGTAATTAAGTTTATTATTTGTGTTTATTAAATGCATCAAATAAAGTTTCCATTAATAAAGGCAGAAAAAGACCTTCCTAATACTATTAGATATTCAGGTATTACAAGTGGGCGCCTTTAATAATCATAACTAAAGTCATTTAGCTAGATATGAATCGTTAAAAATCGATATACTTCGGTAGCGCTCGTCAACGGAAAGTCTTCCAAAAGCGGCGCAACGTTCTTGCTGGTATTTCAGTTTTGTGCTTCGTGTGGTTTGGGTAGGGTAGGTTTTTCTTGGCGTATTATTTTTACGGACGCCATTTGACTGATTCCAAAATGGCGCGTGTAAAAATCTTAATTTATTTAAAACCAAATATTTTATTTCGTTTTTCTATGTTTTTGGTTTGGTTTAGCGTTATGCAGTTTTATAATGGCCTACAAACGTACTTTACAGGAATGGAGCTTTAAACAAAGTGTTATAGAAGCTTTTAAAGGTAAGCATTAAAAAAGATTTGCAACTTCTTAATTAATATTGGTAATTATTTATTCTTTTATTTTTTCGATTAAAAAAAAATACTTACTTGTTGTAGAGGCAGTTACTGACATAAACCCTTCAAGGGAGCAAGAAAATATCGTTTGTTTTTATTTATTTATGAATCAACAAACTTTCGGGACCGCGAAGTGAATTGTGTGCTGGGCGAACCTTTTCCTGTTCCGTGGCTGGGCGGGGTAAGTCCATGGTAAAAGACGATGTAAAGTGAATGTCCAGAAATTAAAGCAGGTTCAATAGGTTTTGCGGACACAACTTTTTAAAATTTTAAATGTTCAGTCATAAATGGCAATTATTTAACAGTTATATTTTTTCAAAACGTGAATATTTCGCTTTTTTATGTGCTATTTAGAATGCCTATTTTATAATAAAATTTCAGAAACTGCTCAAATTTTGTCAAGCAAAACGTAATGAATCCACTTTAATTTCTAGACATTCACTTTACCATGGTTTTACCCCGCCCAGCCACGGAAGAGGAAATGGTTCGCCCAGTAACCCAATTTTAATCGCAAAATAAAAGAATAAATAATTACCATTATTAATGAAGAAGTTGCAAATCCTTTTAATGCTTAGTTTTAAAAGCTTTTATAGCACTTTGATTAAAGCCCCATACTACAATAACTAAGGCTTATACAGGGTGACTCGAAAGGTAAGGTCAAAAATGGTAGAAGTGATAGAGTGAGCCAAAATAATGTTAGTACTTCATATAAAAAAAAAATCTATCGCGCTTTCTTAGGGAGTTTTTGACGTTTAAAGTTAGAATTAAAAAAATGTATTTCATTTATAACTTTTAAACGGTTGCCCCAATAATAATTATATTTGGGCATTTAAATAAACTCATACCAGTGTTTTTTCCAGAGGCAAATGATAGCGCAGCAATTCATAATTATACAGGGTAAGACGATTTTTTTCGTTTATTATATGCATATTTTACAGAGATTAAAAATTTAACATTTTGGTTTGACCATTTAATTCCTTCATTATTTTTGTACAAAAAGGTATATCTTATGTAAATCGATATCTTGGACCACTCTTCATAAAATCGCATTTTAAAAACCAGACATACCCCTATTTTGTATATAACAAAAAAATCCATTTTTGAGGAAAATATAAAATGTGGTTTAAAAAAATTAAAAATGGTGTTTAAAGGCCTTTGAAACTTTATAACACAAATAAAGACTGTTTTTTAAAAATTTTACCATATTTTAATAATTTTCTCCAAAAATTGATTTTTACATACAAAATGGGGGTATGTCTGGATTTAAAATGCGTTTATATGAAAAACGGTCCAAGGTATCAATTTAAATAAAGTATACCTTTTTGTATAAAAATGATAGAAAAATTACACCCTGTATATTCCAGCAAGCTACATTTTTGCTACTTTAATTAAAGCTTAGGTATTACCCTAAGTCCTAAAAATTATAAGCATACAAAAGCTTTTTAGTTAAGTGCATGAACATTACAATATTGATCATAATGTTGATATAGTAATACTGATAATAAGATTGAATATCAGTCACAACTAAGTCCAATGAGCAGTTACTAGTAAATGACTTAATTACCATAATGTCATGGACTAATAGCGGTAACTAGACGACATTAATAACCACACTACCAATGCCAAATAATGGTCGCTAACATATCAGATATTTTTCGGTTATTAAGCCGACTTAGTTATAGTAACTAATTTGGAAGTAGAAAGTCAACTTTAATTATGGCATTAACTGATCTTATCTGTCCCCTATTTAACTGAGATAATTTAGTTATGATTATTAAAACTTTATTTATGGTTGCTAGAAATTTCCCTCAGTGTAAAACTTTACAAACAATGAAAATTAAGCATTTCATATTATTTTTAGCGCCGTGTGCAAAAATTATCTTAACACGTTCGCTACCGAGGGTCATTTTGTGTTTCGACCCCATAAACCACTTTATTATTTTTTGTAAAATTACTTTATTTTGATGTTTATTGAAGTGCTAATTAGTTGTAGTGTTGGAATTCAACATATTTGAGTGTTTATTTAACCCGACTCATATATGAGTCGGTGGTCCATTTTATTACATTTTTTTTTTAAATAGACCTGGCTCACATACGATTCGTAAATAAAACTTACTTTCACTAGATATAGGTATTTACTAACAATATATAGGTACATTTTTGATATTAAAAATCGTTAATAAAAAAAAATAATTCTAAGAATCCAAAAACTAAACTAAAATCTAAAAAAAAAAATATATTTCTTGTACAAAATTTTTGGCAAAAGACTACATAATTTTTTTTCTAAATATCTAAAAAAATAACTATATAATATCTAATAAAAAAACTAAACAAAAATATATTCTAAATATCCAAAAAATGAACTAAAATAAATACTATACTTATACTAAATGCTACACCCAGACCACTTGACACACATACGAGCCGAAGCATTACACAGACCATGTTTTAAAACAAAATCTCTACAGGAAACCCCGAATTTTTAAACTCGCATTTAGTATTATAATGTAGCCGGCTCACATTTGAGCCGGCGGTCTATTTAAAAATTGTACTGGCTCATATATGAGCCGCTTGGTAGCGAACGTGTTAAGGGCCGTTTTACGTATACAAAAATTATTCCAAAATTACCTAATGACTGGCAGGAACAAAACAATACAGTTATAGAGTTTGTTGTCATAAATTTCAAAATAAAACCTTTGTTCTCATATTTCAAAAATAGAGCATAGTAGGAATTTAACATTTGGGGTTTCTGGTCCCCATGAGGACGGGGGTCGAAATACGTTACCTAGGTAGAATAAAACGGTACTTACACTTACATTAAAAGAAAATGTCATGTATAGGCAACTTTACATGCATGACAGAGCAGGGGTACCACGCAGCCACTCTACGTACCGGAACCAAATGATCCGGCGGTCAGTCAATGTCCAGCCACCGTCTGGTTTTCGCGCCTCGCTTTGATCTCGTACCGTTTGAACGATCAACTTATTGTACCTCTACTTGTGATATTTGTAACGAAGTCAATATACAGATTTTATTAAAACTTTATGCGTGTTTGGCTTTGCCACCAATACATTACAGAAAAAATCTATAATTTCCTAAAAATTGGGCATTTTCCAAAACCCCCAAATAGAAAATATTATAGGTTTTGATGAAACTGGTTCTGAAATATGAGGCAGTTTCCATACATTCCGACAATTTTTATATCACATCCAAGTATTAAACAACCAAACAACAGCATTATTACGCAACCTAAGCAACGCAAATTAAAAATCGTTTCGGTATTTTGATTCCTAAATTTCAAAATACTTTTATAATTTATAATTGTTAATTTTGTAGTTTATGGCATATGAGAAAACAAGAATTATGGAAAAATTTGGAAAATTTTGATAAATTTATTTTTACACATATAGATCTTCTTTTTGACCACCCTGTATAAAATTTTTTCAAAAACTAAATAAGGTAGTGTTCTTTGCTTAAAACGCCAAACATTAGGACTTTATAGTCAGCGTTATACAGGGTAATGACGCCAAAATATCACTATTTCAGTAAAAATCTCATATTTCCAGATTTACGAGAAATATCAAAAATCTACTAATATCGTTTGTCACAAATGATTTTCTGATTATTATGTAATTTTAAAGATTCAAAAATTTCTCTTATTAAAAAGTTGCTAAACAACAAAATTTCCCAAAAAAACAACGTCACCGTCAACGTCGTATATAAGAGTTAACTTTAATAACAACGCTGAAGTTAAGGTAAATAGAAAGACTAATAAATGCGTTTAATTATACCGAAGACCGCACTAAAATATTTCTTGTAGTCTTTGAAAAAATAAGTTTAAAATTTTACTTAAAATTGAAATTATTTCGTTCGAATGTCCAGCTGTTCAAATGTAATCGTAAAAATATGGTTGCTGCTATTTTGGATTAGGGAAAAAATTCTGAAATAGTACATTTCCTAACTAGTGCTAAAAGTGCCACTTTTCCGCACGCGACTGCAGTTGACCGCGATCAAGTGCGGAAAAGGCACTGTGAACACTATTTTTTTACGAGGGTAAGGAAAACCTAAAAATACTTTTTTTTGTTATTTTAACACAATGCTACCTAATATCCTACTGATCCAAGGCAAAATTCTCTTCTAAATATAAGGTAAATGAAAATCCTTCATTGCGACTTACTAATATCCCATATAACATTTTTTGCCGGCGTTGTACATTTAATTTACTGGCATTGCCAACAATCTTTAATGGCAAGGCATTGGCAAAAAGGTATCAATAAGACGCGAAAGTGGGCAATTGGCCGTTATTAGGCCACGTGTTGCAGATAATGTGATGGCATCCGTCATTAATAAGTTATGATAAAAAAATACATTTAGGATGATGGCATCCATCATTAATAAGTTATTGGCAAAAAGATAACAAAAAGACACAAAAGTGGGCAAATGCAGATACTCCCAAGCAGCAAGCTGACGTCTTATTGACGAAAATTGTCGCATATACCTTTTTTTAAAAGCTAAAATGATGCGATATTTTATTTGAAAATTAAAATAGGAAAAAACTCTTTACTGCATGCAATTTTCTTGCAATGCAAAGTAGCATCTCTCGGAACACTGTCCATCTTGGAGATGCAGATTTTAACACTGGCCGAAGATAATTCTTTCAAAGCTAAGGGTGATCACCTACCGCAGACCGCTCTCAAATTATTTTTGTCTAATGGGTACGGTTTAGGCGATAAAAAGCGAAGATATTGCAGAAACGTAGTAGTTTATTGTCCATTACGCCATCTATCGGTATGTCAAAAAAACTATTAAATATATATAATATTTTTATTAACACGTATTTAAAACTTTTAATAAGGTTTTAAACAAAATGTTTACAGCTCCTAACAGTCTACTTGAATATCTTGCCTTCTCGACTAGCCATCGCCAATTAATCACACAACACACACTTATTAGGTAATAAATACATTTAAATATGTCTATTAAAAAACTCTTTTCTTTAAAAAGAAACTAAAAAGCTAGAAAACCACGTAGAAAACAAATGCACAAAGCGGTCACCATCGGTCGAAATTAACCTAGCTAATTTTACCATCATTTTATTTTTATTCTCTCAAAAATACATAATATACATTCTGTTTGACCTAATTTTTATTTGCATGATTTGTAACAATAAAATGTTATGAAAAGGCCATTTCCTTTAAAGTATGTAAAAAAACATAAAATAATGTTGTTTAGCTGCCATTATAAATAAAAAAGATCAAAAAAATTGCTCTAATGTTAGTTAAATACCAATGTTAATAATATGGTTTAAAAAGTATTAATATGCGTTGAAGGTTTGCCTTCAAAAATTCAATATTTATTTGCCTGCAACAAAAAGGCATGCTTTATTTAATCAGGATTGGTATGCCGCCATTTTTGTATGCTTGCCGGCAATTCGCCTGCATGTAAAATTTATTGGCAATGAAGTGTTTATTTAGGGTTGACTTTTAATGCGTATTAGATGTTGGCATAATATTGCCACCAATTGCCAATGCTTTACCATCAATGCCAATATGAAAAATGTACATTGCCGGCTAATAGTGTTTGCTGGGATTTGGTTAAAAATTTTTGTACCTATTGTATTTTTGTGTAAGTAGTGCTAAAGGGTTTACTTTTCCGCACTAGTGCGGAAAAGTGATTATTTTCTGCACTAGTGCGGAAAAGTGACATAACACAAACTAAACTGCTTTTCACACGCTACAAAATATTTTTCTTATAATATTTAATATTCATTTTTTAAATCTAAATACATTATGGTGTCATCCGGATACTTGAAGGAACACACTTTCATTGGCCAAAAGTTCTTAAACTAGTTTTTATTGGAGTAATTTAATTGTTATATAACTTACTTTTTGCAAGCCTCTTTTATATACATAATAAACAAGATTTCGTTTTATAGGCTGATAAAAGTTGTTTTTTTGTTTATTATAAATATTATAGGTTAACAAAAAATAAAAAATAAAAAATCCGGAGAGTGAATATTCGATTCATAAAAAAAATGTAAAAAAATAATAATTAAAAAGTTTGGCCAAGCTTCTAAACTTAATATATCAATACAAAACAATTAAAATCAAACACTTTGTTAAAAAAAGTATTATTTACATTTCCCAAACTTTAATTAGGTATTTTTTAAATGGGATAATTTAAAATTAACAAAAAAAAACATTTACTTTTAAAACTTGTTCATTATATATATATATAAATATATATATATATATATATATATATATATATATATATATATATATATATATATAAAAACTGCCAAAAGAAAAATATAGGTACATTTAAAATAAAAATAAAAATCGAAGTGTTTCAGGATTTTGTGTATTACAAATTAGGACTATTTAATATCTAATAAACGACCTAAAAAAATAACTACTGTATACTGTAGGTATCATTGAATCCATGCAACGCATTTTTATTTTAAAACTTTTTAGTTTAAAATTTATTGCTCTGATAATGTTAATCAACATACCGAAAAACAACAAATGGGTAATTATTTTTATTCACAAAAACAGAGTGTTAGAAAAGGTCATGTTGTAAATGATATAATGAGCCAAATAACGTTAATAATTTATTTAAAAAAAAACAACAATTCTTTCGCAATAAATCATAAATCCCGAAAATTTTATTAATTAATGTTTAATGGTTATTTATAAATTAAGTTTTTAATTAAAAGTACCTAAAATTTTCATTGTAGGGTCCGCGCGTTTAGTAAAGAGGCCACCGACATTATTCCCTCTTCCCGTATTTAAAATCTTTTTTAATTTTTTTATTAAATCTTTAAAATACCTACTTCCTAGGTAACCACACGAAGCCCCTGAAATCGCGATTGAAAGAGAGTTACAGAAGATTTCGCGTAGATAATAATGACGTCGGTGGCCTCTTTACTAAACGCGCGGACTTTAAAAAAGGTGTTGTTAAAATTAAAATAAGAAAAAAAATGTTTTGGGGATTTATTGTAATAGTAACTAAATAGTTAATAAAAATATATAAAAAAATATGTGAAACGGTTTTACTATAATAAAAGCTAAAAAATAATTAGGTTAATCCTTAGTAAAGATTAGTGCGATTTGGTAGCTAGGACGTTAACAAATTGCATATTTTTTTAAGTCAGCTTAAATTTTGTGATAGATCGGATAGATAAAGTTCAGGTTGCAGTCGTATTTACGCGACACCTTAACCAGAGTGGCTTTCCAGTGACGCAAATAGAGCGCTCCCGAGTAGCTCAGGAGCATTTTGTTTTACTTTATGGCGTTCCAGTGACGAAAAGTGTTATGCACCTGAGCTACTCTGTTTTTCTTTCCCCTTGCCCCTCATGCACCAACCCTCCTTTGGTTTTTGTGCTTCAAATGTGTTTTTATGGTTATGGATGGATTTTTAAAATTATTTATTTAAAATTAAATTAGATATTAAAAAGAGATTATTATTATAAAGCCAAGAAAGGTTAAAAACAACGAAATTTTAAAATTTCTCAAAGTATCTCTCTGTCCTTGTCTAAGGATGCGTTCCAGTGACTAACTTTTTAGAGCAGTTCAAGAGCTTCAAGCCCTGGAGCGTGACGCACCAAAATTTTTCGTCACTGGAAAGCAACCCAGGCTCGGTGACAATGCGCATTTTCTCGTTTCGCTCTTGTCAAAAGCATTTGGCACCGAGTTGCTTAAAATTTTTATTCAACTGGTGCAGAGCGAAACTAGAATTGCTCGCTCCAAGTTCCTGTTTCATAAATTTACTATTAATTTGAATAATCTTTTAGTGAAAAACAAGTTAAACCTTTTAATAAAACATATTTATTAGCATACAAATTTAAGGTTCAGCTAAATTACATATTTTTATTACATAGATATTATACAGGGTGTCGGCTAATTAATGGTACACAGAAAAAAACACAGTTTTTTCATGTCAAAATATTAAGATTTAGCCAAACATACCTACATGCAAAAGTTTATAATAAGTAAGATACAGGGTGTCAAAGTAAAAAGTAATATTTTAATTTTTTTTTCGATAATTTTTGACATAATTTGAATATTTTAGTGAAACTCGGTATCTAGGGGTTTTTGGATATGAGCTATTTAAATCTGATAATAATTTTTATGTGTAAACTAGGGGAGGCTAGCTACACTATTTAAATTTCTCTAAAATGTCCCAACTTTTTTGTGCCACTCTGTATGTAAACCAGTAAACTCCCCTATGCTTTCTACACAGAAAAGGTATACTTTGTAAGAATGGCTCCAGGCAACCGTTTTCAAGATATTTGCATTTAAGTGGTTTAGTGCAACCAAAAGGTGTATGGAAGACACCACCGTTTACCCTCCCCCCGTCCTAGATCGGTGACAGTTTTTAATACTTTTTTCTTAAATACGGCAACAATTGACATATAGCGTATTAGACGTTTTTGATGTAACTGTATTTTTAAAATTTATTTAAATACGGTACTAACTCAATGCCCTTCAAACGGAAAAGCGGCGATAAATTAACATGATTCTGCCCGATACTTTGTGTGGCGCCAGGCGCGTTTCCTTCGCTTTGCTTGCGCACAAACTCATTTTTTCTGCCCACGAATTGTAACTTTTGTTTCGCGCAGGTAACAGCATTGGCTATTCATCAAGATCAGTGGACGCGACGCGTCTACTCGAAAAGACGTTGGTTTCTGTGACAGTGACATTTTCTCGCGTCGCGTCGTACGTGTCAGACGCGTCTCAATTTGCGGCTTGCCGAAATTATTTATTTATCATAGGCAGTTCTAGTTATAACTAACACGCTGGTTTTAAAGGCATTTTTTGGTTGCATTAAACCACTTAAATTCGAATATTTTCAAAACAATTGCTCAGACCCATTCTTACAAAGTATACCTTTTTTATGTAAAAACCATTGCGGAGATTTATGGTTTACTAAGATGGTACATACAGTGTAGGACAAAAAGTTAGGACGTTTTAGGCAAATTTAAATACCTAGTGTAGTCAGCTTTCTCTGGTTTACCCATAAAAATAAATATCAGATCTGAATAGCTCATGTCAAAAACCTCTAGATACCGAGTTTTATAAAAATATTTAAAACGAATCAAAAGTTATCGAAATAAATCAAAAATATTTTTGTCACTTTGACACCCTGTATCTTCCTTATTATTAACTTTTTAATATTCATATTTTGGCATAAGGAAACTGTGAGGCTTTCTGTGTACCATTAGTTAGCGGACCTAAAAAAGTTGCTTTTTAAAGCACTGATTAAAGTGGTTCTATATCTAAAAGCACCTTTCCCTTAGGTACGATGGTTACAACATTAGCTTCGTATTGTACCTCTTTTGACGTAACTGGGTTAAGTGTATACCTGTATTTAGTAAGGTATTTAATTACTGCAACTTTTATTTGCATTATAGCAAAACGAAATCCTAAAAATAAAAACATAACGTAAGTACATACAGGGTGAGTTTTTTCGGTGTTTACTACAGGGATCTCGGAAACCGCTGAAGCTACAGTTAAGGTTAATTTTTTTATCTTTGGACAAACCACGAAGGCTAAAAGCCTAAATACTAACGTACCTTGGGTGTCTTAAGCGAGGTAAGAGGGAGTTTATTGACACGGGACTTAAATATTTAAAGATTTGGGGGGAAGGAAAGACCTCCGCGGGCAGCAGGTTCCACAATCTAGAAACTCTAGGGATAAAAGAACGAACAAAGTGAGAAGTTTGGAGCCTATCCAGTTGGATCGTATAGGGATGCATACGGAACCACGAGTTTCTCTGTTGGGGACCGTGAGTGGAGGAACTATACTGGACAATTCTTCAGAGCAAAAGCCATGGAAGTACCTATAAAAAAGCGATAATCCCCCACAGCCCGACGATGGGCAAGAGAGGGAAGCCTTTCTGTAAGTGAAGGATCATTAATGAGACGAATAGCTCTTCTTTGAATAGAATCAAGAAAGCTTAGGGTTGTGGGGGACGCCATGCCCCAGATATGAGAACAATATTTCAAGGGAGGTCGGATTTGGGACACATATAAAGTATATAAATTAGAAGCGAATGGAAAAAGAATTGTTTTTTGAGCTAAGTTTAAGTCATTTTTGTTTTTTTTTCAAAAAAAATCATAGCTTACTAGATATTTTAAAATAACCCTTTTTTTCAAACATTGTTTTTTCCTTAGAGCTCAATAATATTTGAAATGGAAAAATTCTTCTTAATAGAAGGGTGTAATCAAATATTTAATGTAGTTATCCGTTTTTAAGAGACGACATAAACTTGCATTTTTATTTTTTTATTAGTAACGTAATTTTGTATATAATAATTTTAAAATTTCCTGATTTCTCTAGTTGGTCGCGTAACAAGTAAACTAGTATTTTTGAAAGTTCCTTTTTTTGACAGCTAATTCAATAAATATTTTACCTCTCATATGTTTGTAAAACGTAGTTTACGTAACAATAATTATTTAAAATAATAACGAATATGCCTTGTGTACGAAAGGCATATTTTTAAACAATGAAATACTCGATAATTTTTAAATTGTACTGTTCCTTCTTCTTTACTAAGTATAATTTAAAGCATCATAGTAAATTTAGCAGTTGAATTGATTTCCACTTGATAATTATTAGTTTTTTATTATTTTTTTTTAAATATTTCAGTTTGGTTTTTAAAGTTGAACACATTTAAAGTACTATTAATGTCTTGTAAAAAACTTAAAAAAAATAAAAACTTAAATATGTTTATATTTCTAAAAGTAGATGTCTCCAAATATTAAAACCTTATAAAAATGCTTTTTAATAAATATATAAAAGAAACAGTACCAAATGAGATAATACGAAAATTCATTGTCAATAAAACTAGTTTAATTGCTTAGAGTTAAATAATATATATTTTTAAATATTTATGTCCAAAACTGCGGTATGTTTTTTATTTAAAGTATACCTTGGTATACATCGTTCAAAAGCTTATAAAAAGGCTTTTTTAAAAATGTCACAGCCTACTATGGTTTCCACCTAAAAAATGCAAGTTTATGTCGTAGCTTAAAGACGGAGTAGTGGGTACATTAAATATCAAATTTTACCTTTCTATTAGAAAGATAATTATCTTTTTTCAAAATATCTAGTAAAAATTTTTTTAAGGAAAAATAACGGGATTTTAACCAAGCTTTAAACACTACAATTCTTTCTTCATTTAACCATTGCAGCAGCGGTTTCCGAGATTCC
Organism: Listronotus bonariensis; assembly: GCA_014170235.1. Taxonomy (NCBI): domain Eukaryota; kingdom Metazoa; phylum Arthropoda; class Insecta; order Coleoptera; family Curculionidae; genus Listronotus; species Listronotus bonariensis. The sequence continues at coordinate 36,111 of JACEGR010007515.1, forward strand.
TGTATTAAATATCGAAAAAAACTCTGTATAAATACCAAAATGGTTTCTATACAGAGTGGACATATGTGGGTACTTTTAGCGACTTCTTTACTAATGCAGATACGAAGTCGGTTAAATTAGAGAATTAGTAGTTTGTTTCCACTGACTAAAGTACCTACTTTCAAAAAAAAAATAACGGTGTACTTAAATATTAGAAATTAGTTTTTTATTTTGGAGAAAAGCCAAATAATATTGTTACAGACTTTCAAAAAATGTGTTAAGGTTAAAGAATTTTAGAAAGTTAGGATCATTTAATTTTGTTTGGTAATTTATTTAAAAAATGTACCCTAATTTTTCCAAGTTTCTTCATCACTTTCGAAGATTTCGAAAACGCCCGAATTATCCATTGAGAACTTTTATGCCATCCTGTACTATGGAATTTTTGCGATTTTTTTAATTTTCTAGACGTTTCCACATTACTATAAAAGGGCGACAGAAAATCTCCGAAGTAGTAGTATAGATTTAAACTTTGTGTTGTTCACACAAAAAAACGTGTTGGAACATTTGATGTCAGAAGCGGAACAAGATTACTTGAGGAAGCTAAAGTTGATGAAAAAGATTGCATGCCTGTAGAAACAAGACAGAACGCAGCTATAGAGGAAATTAAATCACGTATTACACTTATGATGGAAAACAAAAAAAAAGATGAAAAAAGTTAAAATCCATAAAGATGAGCCAAAAAACATGAGAAGAGTTAAAAAAAGAAATGAAGACAATCCAAATCTCTGAAACAAGACCTAAAATAATGAAGTCCTATTAACAAGAAACGAAGAGCGATATCCGAACTAGTCACGAAGAAATAAGACAACAAATGGAGAATATTAAAAAAACATTAAAAAGAGCCAAGCAGAAATGAAACAAAATGGTGAAAATCTGAGAAAGTCTAAAAGGAATTTTTTTCAAAGCCAAAATGAGATAAGGAAACAAATGTTGCTTGAAATTAAACTATCTAAAGAAGATGCTAAATAAAAAATGTAAGAGATACAGCAATTAGTTGAAGACAAAGTTAATCAAGTCCAAAGGTAAAAGCAACAGGAAGTACAACAATTACAACGGAAAATTAAAAATGTACCCGGCACAGGTGTTGTTCCGGCCTATGGTACTCCAGCAATTGTTATAAAACCACCAACTTTTGACGGAAAGGTATCGTGAGTTACGTACCTTAAACAATTTAAAGCTGCTACCAACGGCAATAACTGGAGCTTACCAGAAAATACAGGTACACTAGTACTTGCTTTTCGAGGTGGGGCCATGAAAGTACTAAGAAACATTCCCAAAGAAAAGTAATCTGACTATGAATCTATTGTGATGTTCTTGAAAATGAGGTACGGCGAGACACATTTGCAGGAAGTTTATAAGCCGCAGTCCAAGGACAAAGACAAAAGTACAACGAGAGCCTCCAAGAGTATGAAGCTGATATGGTTCGTCTAATTAACCTGACATATCCAGCATACCCGAAAATAATAAAGCAAAAACTAGCTGTGGTCAGTTTCATAGCTCTACGCAATCCAGATATAAAACAAGCTTTAAGAATGACTAGATTGAAAAAAATATCTGAAGCAATTGCCTTTGCACTTTGCATTCAAAATAGCCAAACGTCCAGAAATCAGCCAAGACTTAGAAGAACGAATTTTGTACCACAAGACGCCAAATTAAGTCACTATGACCTTTCCACAAAGAAATAGCATCCGTTGTTGGAAGTGTGGTAAAGGGGCATGTACGGAGAAATTGCACGAGAACCAAGGCTTCTGCTAGTAGTTTGGAATTTTGAATTTCACTATATATGCCGAGAAATAGTTTTTATTTATTTACGCAAAAACCGTGCGTCAAATAAAAAAAAGTCAAGAAATTAAATTTGTTCCAAACTAACAAAAAATGTTTTTGGTGCATAGAAGGCGTTTTCCAATTTTTGTTTAAATATCTCAATTTCTTCAAACGTTATTATAAAAAACAATATTTTTTTTTAATTTTTAACACCATGTAGTTCGAACACTAAGACGCAAGGACAAATTTATATATTAAAAGGTTTAAAGAAAAAGTTCCTTTTATACTTTTTGGTACGTTTTAATAAAAGCTTGTTTTAAAAGTTTTTACATTAAAATTATTGTTTTGATTTAGTACACCGATATTTTAATCTTTGTGGAGTAACTAAAGATAAAGAAAATGGTAATAATTGGTTTTAATCTAGCTCCAAAATATCAATAAACATACCTATACATAGTCTTTGTCCTTCCCCAAAAGGAAAATAAGCAAAATCGCCCCTAGCTGCTTTATTCTCATCACTAAAATTTTCTGGATCAAACTGCGTCGGATTTGGATAATACTCAGGATCATTATGTATCGCCCAACTTGGAATAAGTACTATTGTTCCTTTTTCTATAACCGTATTGGTTCCAGGTATAGTATAAGTAGCAGTACATTTTCTTGGTACCTCGGTTGCTACTGTGTGTTTTCGAAGCGTTTCTAAAATATAGAAAAAAGGATTATACCGGGTGTTAGGAAATATTGTTAAGATGTTTAGGTGGTTAATTTTACTGTTAAAAATATTTAAAAAGCCTTTTGATGCTCTACTTAATGCTACTTTGTTTTTGCAAATCGGCCCAGCCGTTCCAGAATTATAAGCCAATATCATTAAAACTGCACTGTTTGTAGAGGGTGTCCGGATTTCGTTGCAATTTCAGGGTATTTTGGTCAAGAGTTGTAACTTTTTGATAAAACGGAAGATGATAACAACAGATTTTTCATGACCCTTCTCGTTTATGACATACAGGTCAAAATTCATTTATTCCATTTTTGGACGCCCTTCGTATTTCAGTTGTCTTTTAATTTACAACAAAAGTAAAAACCTGAAATCGCCCATTTCATGAAAAGGATATCCACTTCATGTAACGCACCCGCTTAGTGTAATATGAATTATTTTCATTATCTGCACAAAATATTTGTCCATGTCATGAAATGGATTCTTGTTTTATGCTCTTAATGAAATTTTGTTAAATTTCATCAAGTGGATAAGCCGAAGGATAAGCACAATGTTCGTTTCATGTAACGGTCACTGAGCTGTGCACTTTGTGAGTAAGATATGGCTGAATTAGTGGAACCTGTGTTTAACCAAAAAGACGAATTTTATAATAAACTTAGGGATTATTATAGTGACAAACCCGGGAAAAAAGTTTACACACGACAACAGCAGCAAGAAATAATTAAGGAAATTCAAGCTGCTAAATTAAAAAAGTAAGTACAAGGCCGTTGCAATAAGAAATAAGGTTAGGTTTAAGTACTTAATAGATTATAGATGAAGGAAGTGGTTAGGGAACTGCTGTTTTATACAGAATGTGGAAAAAGTGTATCGAATTAGTGTATAGCGCTTGTCCAAGTCCATATATTAAAAATATACAGGGTGTCCCAAGAGTGCGTTTTCGGAATATATTTATTTGAGTTGTAAAAATCTTAAATACAAAAGTTGTAAGCATATCAGTGGCGTATGTATTAAAATATTTTTAATGATACAGAGTGTCCCAAAACGAATTTGTTTCATAATAAAATCTACGTTCTTTCAGGGGAAGCAAAACAAGAAGAGAATACTTTCTACTTCAAACCTATGACGTTCTGTCCGTTGGAGGTGAACATTTCTTGTTGAAAGCAAATAATGAAGGTAATACCAGCACGAGCGACATAAAGTATGTTGTTTCGTATGAAGATCTTTATGAACGTCTTTATGATATTCACGTTAACTGTACAGGACATGGTGGTCATTTAAAAATGCGGCAAACAATAAATAAAAAGTTCTAGCATCCCTCGACCGGCAGTTGAACATTTTTTGGCAACATGTCAATCTTGTAATAAGAAAAAGGGTATATCAAGGAAAATGTCGTACGTCCTATAACATCAAAAGATTTTAATGAACGAGGACAAGTGGACCTTATTGATTTTCAGTCTTTACCAGATGGTCCATATCGATGGATTTTGAATTACCAGGATCATTCAACCAAATTCATTTGTCTTCGTGCACTTCAGCACAAAACGGCAACAGAAGTTGCAAAAGAACTACTACAAATTTTTTTAACATTTGGAGCTCCAAAAATTCTCCAAAGCGATAATGGAAGAGAATTCGTCAATTGCGTTATAAATGAACTGAAGTTACTGTGGCCAGAGTGTATAATAATAAATGGCCGACCTAGGCATCCGCAGAGCCAAGGCAGCGTAGAGCGTTGCAACCAAGATGTTGAAAACATGTTGCGAAGTTGGATGGCAGATAATAACTCAAAATCATGGTCCATAGGTATTCAGTTTGTACAGTGGCAAAAGAATATATCGTATCACAGGATTATTGGCCGTTCTCATCAGAGCCAAACTGTGGAAGAAGAGGATGGAAGAAAAAAGGTGGACAGTAACGAAAGTACTCCAGCAATTACATTTTGTAATAATACATTAACTTTTGTACCGGATTCCCTAATTAATGCAGATAGTGATTCTGTACAACAGCTAGCCCTAAGGGAACAAGAAATACGAAATGAAAGACACGAAGCGCATGCTGGTCAAAAGAGAGGTGCTGAGGAAATGTTAAAATTTTCCAAAACTAAACAGCAAAAATTTATTAAGGATAATTGCGTTCTGTTAGCCGTTCCTAAAGTTGATCGAGGACCTGCAGATTCATCGAATTTGGTAGCAGTAGTAACAGATATCCAAAATGGAGTGTATCAAGTTGCGACACCACATGGAATAATTAAAGGCTGGTTTGGTAATGATAGCTTGCAGAAAGCCGCATCAAATTTTATAGGTCCAAACGAAATTGATAGATCGAAATTTATTTCCGTGCGTGAAGCTGTAAGTAAAACATCTGGTGGACAAGGCTTTTTAAATGTTCCTGCAAGGCCTCCAAAACTCAATGCAATACGAAGAGATGTGTTTGCTTTAAAATGAAAACTTTATGTAACAGTAGATGCCATTCATCTTTATCCTGTGCTAATAAAGGTTAATTAGTTTTATGTTAGGTACTCGTTTTGTTATAATAATTATTTTATGTTACTCGTTTTGTTATAATAACCACTAATAAGTACATATATGTCATATAGTTAACATAAATATTTTATACCTAGAAGCAAAATCGTTAGGTACTTTTATATTATTTAAAATAGTTTTAGAATAACTTTTCATTTTGAAATACATATTCTGTTATTTTAGAGTACGTTTTTGTTATATATTCAGACCATTTTAAAACTACGGAAATTGTTAAATTACTCATGTAATGGCTGTTAGCCATTACATGAAAATATCATTGTGCTTATCCACTTGATGAAATTTAACAAAATTTCATTAAGAGCATAAAACAAGAATCCATTTCATGACATGGACAAATATTTTGTGCAGATAATGAAAATAATTCATATTACACTAAGCGGGTGCGTTTCATGAAGTGGATATCCTTTTCATGAAATGGGCGATTTCAGCAAGGTTGTACATTTAATTTACTGGCATTGCCAACACTCTTTAATGGCAAGGCATTGGCAAAAAGGTATCAAAAAGACGCGAAAGTGGGCAATTGGCCGTTATTAGGCCACGTGTTGCAGATAAAGTGATGGCATCCGTCATTAATAAGTTATTGGCTTAAAAAAATGCGTTTAAGATGATGGCATCCATCATTAATAAGTTATTGGCAAAAAAGATAACAAAAAGACGAAAGTGGGCAAATGCAGATACTCCCAAGCAGCAAGCTGACGTCTTATTGACGAAAATTGTCGCATATACTTTTTTAAAAGCTAAAATGATGCGATATTTTATTTGAAAATTAAAATAGGAAAAAACTCCTTACTGCATGCAATTTCCTTGCAATGCAAAGTACCATCTCTCGGAACACTGTCCAACTTGGAGATGCAGATTTTCACTAGCCGAAGATATTTCTTTCAAAGCTAAGTGAGATCACCTACCGCAGACCGCTCTCGAATTATTTTTGTCTAATGGGTACGGTTTAGACGATAAAAAGCGAAGATATTGCAGAAACGTAGTAGTTTATTGTCCATTACGCCATCTATCGGTATGTCAAAAAAACTATTAAATATATATAATATTTTTATTAACACGTCTTTAAAACTTTTAATAAAGTTTTAAACAAAATGTTTACAGCTCCTAACAGTCTACTTTAATATCTTGCCTTCTCGACTAGCCATCACCAATTAATCACACAACACACACTTATTAGGTAATGAATACATTTAATTATGTCTATTAAAAACTCTTTTCTTTAAAAAGAAACTAAAAAGCTAGAAAACCACGTAGAAAACAAATGCACAAAGCGGTCACCTTCGGTCAGAAATTAACGTAGCTAATTTTACCATCATTTTATTTTTATTCGCTCCAAAATACATAATAAACATTTTGTTTGACCTAATTTTTATTTGCATGATTTTTAACAATAAAATGTTATGAAAAGAGCCATTTCCTTTAAATTATGTAAAAAAACATAAAATAATGTTGTTTAGCTGCCATTATAAATAAAACAGATCAAAAAAATTGCTTTAATGTTAGTTAAATACCAATGTTAATAATATGGTTTAAAAAGTATGAATATGCGTTGAAGGTTTGCCTTCAAAAATCAATATTTATTTGCCTGCAACAAAAACGCGTGCTTTATTTAATCAGGATTGGTATGCCGCCATTTTTGTATGCTTGCCGGCAATTCGCCTGCATGTAAAATTTATTGGCAATTAAGTGTTTATTTAGGGTTGACTTTTTAATGCGTATAAGATATTGGCATATATTGCCACCAATTGCCAATGCTTTACCATCAATGCCAATATGAAAAATGTACATTGCCGGCAAATCAAGAGATAGTAATAAAAATGTCTCGGGACGGTTAGAAGGTTGTAAACCATAGGCGCACCAGTCTCTGTGCAAAGAACAGGTAGAAATACACCGAATTGCGTTAAATAAGGATTATAAATTTTATATATATTTTAGTATCTTTCCGTATGTGCAACTGAGTGGTTATAAATTGTTAGAGTATTGTTCAAAGTATTACAGTATTGTAAAAATGGCTTCTCCGCAGAAACGCGCATGTCTCGGCCATTTAACTGAAAAGCAGATTGTTAAAAACGTATTCGATTATACAGGGTGCGGCAGAATGGACTCCCACATTTGGGTAGCAAATAAAAAGTCTACTATAAAATATGAAGCTAAACTTTTATTATTTTCAAAAGAGCACACTTTAAGGTTTTTTTAACTATGTTTTCAAAATTATATCGTGTAAGTGACGGCCGTTAGCAGCGACACACATGCGAAGGCGTTCCTAGAAGTTCCGCATCACTTTTATCACCATGTCTTGAGGAATAGCAGCAGTTTCATCTCGGATCGCTGTCTTGATTTAGGAAAGTCAAGAACCAGTTGCCCTTAAGTTAGCAACCCATTTAAAAATTGTTTTCCGGTCTGGAACAGAGGCATTCGGAGGCAGGAAGCGCGTACAAAATACTCTTTTCGACGCGGTGACACATTCGTCATTTTTGAATAATAGCTCAATAACAAATCCACGTTGGTCACCAGACCAAGACATAGCGCCTAGTAACAAACCTTATCAATCGCCCAAGCGAATGTGACCATCCCCACCAATGTCCAACTCCCATTACCGATGTTCTAGCCTGATGAAATGTGGGAGTCCATTCTGCCGCACCCTGTATTAGAAATGATCAAAACTCTAATTTAAGTGTGGACGATTGTGTTCAAAAATGTGCGTTGATGACTGGGGTGGAAAAAGCGACAATTTACAGAATTTTTAAACAAGAAAAGAGGGAGGTATAATTCCACCAAAAAAGCGATGGGCACAAGTGAAAGGTGAAGTAGCCAGAAATAATACTACGTTTAAACTAGTAGATATAAAAACAACTATTTCAAATTGCCATATCTAATGCTTCCCCAGAAAACTGGAAAAAATGTGTCGAACATGTATTAGAAGTAGAAAATAAAATGTGGTCTTTGGATATAATAGTAGATACAACTGTTGAACCTCTAATTATTATACAAGTAGACTCATATATGACTCAAGTAGTGATAGTATGTCAGATATGGAAGAATGTGAATAACTAGATGTAGATTATGTAGCATATTTAATTAGGTATAGATTATATTTTAAATAATTATTTTTTGACTATGCATTTTTAATGTGTATTATTAAAATGGTTATTATTAACTATAATTATACCAACTGTACAATATTGATATACTATAAATTTTAAAATAATTTTTTTACACATATAAAAGAAACAAGATTTTCATTTTACCTAAACTGTTTAAAAGGGTAAGTTCCCAAAAATAAACTCAAGCGCACCGCCACTGTCAAGGTTTTTATCACATTATTCCCACGTAAATACAGGTAAACATCTGTTATTCCTTTGTATTTAACCCAAGAGGTTGACGAATATTAGAACGGAGTCTGCCGGCCTAAAATTATAATGCCTTATCAGTACATTACAGGTAGAATTGAAGAAAAATATTTATACTCGGACTAACACAGAAAGCGAATTGCCATAAAATTAAATGATTTATTACTCTCTCTTGGATGCATCGCCGGGCGGGACATAGGAAATCCCATGTAATTTTTAATGGGATCAATTATTGGCTCCTCTAATTATTTTAGGAAAAAATTCTATTGAAGTTTATTGAAGAGCATGCAAATCTACGTCCATGGTAAAAACTTTAGATTTTTCGGTTAACCCGTTTGCTAGTTAGATGCTAATATATTTTTAAAAATTGTTACATTATTATCGCCTTATATTTATGAACAACAATAAAAATACCAGTTAGCGTGACATAACGTTGTCATTTTGAAATTTAGTGCTTTATTATTATCAAAAAATCGTAGGGCGAAAAGATTAACCATGAGTTATACTACTGAAGAAAAGTATTGATGATTAAATGGTACTATCAAGGAAATAGTTACCAAAAGGTGTCAGACATGTTCGCTGCTCAGTATCCGAATAGACCGATACCCGGAAAATCAACAGTCGATAGGACTATCAAAAATTTGAGACCAAAGGCACAGTGATAAATAACTGCAGATGTGAAGCTAGGGAGTATCAAAGAGAAGAAAATGTAAGAGATGATAAAGACTTGGAAATTTTATTGCACGTGGAAGAAAATGAAGGGAAGGTGAGTACAAGGAAACTTCAGGATATCATAGGAAAAGATCAATCAACAGTGCTCCGGATTTTGAAAAGGCATAAATACATTTCATACAAATATGAAAGACATCAAGAGCTAAGGGATGGGGATGAAATACGACGGCAGGAATTTTGTTTTGACATGATGGAAAGGGCAAACATGGACAGGGAATTTTTAAGAAATATTTGTTTTACTGATGAGTGCACATTTACGTTAAACAATGAACCCAATCATCAAAATTACCGATACTGGAGCAAAGAAAACCAACACAGATTTGTCGAAACGAGGACGCAATATCCACAGAAAGTAAATGTTTGGGCGGGGATTTTCGGACAACATATTATTGGACCATTTTTCTTAATCAAAATTTGAATGCAGAATTTTATTTGGAACTACTCGAAGAACTAATTTTACCCGCTTTAAATGATGTATCCAGGGAAAATCAGGAAATTTGGTACCAAATGGATGGCTGCCCGGCACATAATACCCTGGCTGTTCGGGAATATTTACACAATGCTTTTAATGGAAATGTTATTGGCCTACATCACACCATAAATTGGCCAGCCAGGTCTCCTGATATTTCGCCAAATGACTTCTTCCTCTGGGGCCATTTAAAAAGCATGATATACAAGGATAAAAATTACTCTAATCTAGATGAGTTAAAAAATGCTATTTCTGCAGAATGCAATAAAATTTCAATTTACCAGTTAGCCAATGTAAGAAGACAATTTTATGAACGTCTGGGTTATTGTCTAGCAGTCAATGGAGGAATATTTGAAAATTTTCTTAAATCTTAAGTTTATTTCCAACATATTAATTATTGTAATAATATTAATAATTTATTGAAGCATGTAAATATTATAAATGTCATAAGTTCTTGAAATTTGTTACTCTAGTTTAGTTTAACTTAACTTAATTCGTTTGTATAAATACAACTTTAATCTTTTCACTGTACGATTTTTTGATAATAATAAAGCACTAAATTTTAAAATGACAACGTTATGTCACGCTAACTGGTATTTTTATTGTTGTTCATAAATATGAGGCGATAATAATGTAACAATTTTTAAAAATATATTAGCATCTAACTAGCAAACGGGTTAACCGAAAAATCTAAAGTTTTACCATGTACGTAGATTTGCATGCTCTTCAATAAACTTCAATAGAATTTTTCTCTAAAATAATTAGGGAGCCAATAATTGACCCCATTAAAAATTAATTATTAGGTATATTTTTCCTAAGTACATTATTATTATTTTTTATTATTACAATGTCGTTAAAAATTCTTAAAATTTTTTGAAAACATTACCAAATAGCGGCTAGTACCATAGTTTAATGATTGTCAAGTTATCCCATTCTCCGTCAGCACTTTCATGTTTTTTTGTAACAAAGACCACTCCACCCACAAATCATTCTCTTGTATAAAATTGAACGTTCTACAAAAAAGCTTTTCTATATTTTTTCGATCGCTTCGAAGTTATTTAACTTTAAAATATAATTTTTAATATTTTCTTTTTTTTTTAACCATCAAGTTGATCAAAGTATTTTGTATTCAATGTTTTTTTTTAGAGATGCTTTCATCTACCTATTAAATTTCTAATACTATTGTTTCTAAATTTTTCACTGAATTAAACCAGAACTAAAAATTATTTTTATTTTGTTTTCCTAAACTTTGTGACATTAGGGTGGTTTTATAACAATTCTAAAATGTATATTAAGTATTGCAATTGTTCTTCATTTTTTGTGCAACACATATTTTAATGCTCGATCAACGCTACTCCACGTTCGTAATATCATTAAACACAATAAGTTACATAAAACATTTTTTACACATTTATTGTAACTTTCATGAAGAGGCCAGAAGTCGGGCGCGGCTCGTCTATAAGCGTTATTCGGTCAATGACTCACCTAATTTGTAATAAAATTAAAAAATAGTAGCAAACAATTAATCCTAACATCCTAACAAACAAAAAGTTCAAATCTATACTATACGAAAACTTACTAATAATCAATTCAAACAACGAAAACTACACACGGTCAGTGTATTTTATGACCGGACTTTTTGAACGAAATGCAAGATGTCTTAAGCCATAAAGAAGAAGAATGAAGACGCAAAAATACAATAGTAAAGGGTCAACGCCTAGCAGTAGCGGCCTAGCGGCAACTAAACAAACCATTTCTTTCGCCTCCGGCCCTGCGCGTTTCATTAGTTATGGGTAGGCAACTCAAAATACTTGGTCGTTTTCAATTTTCTTAGGTTATGTCAAGTGCTGTTTATTTATTTATTATTTTATGGTATGTGTTTGTTGGCCGTTGGTGTTGAATTGTATCTTCGCGTCGTTTTATCGTATATTGCCCGTGTTTTTTTTAACAATGCAAGTGGATTTCAATGGGTTTAACAATGCAAGTTGTTCATAAAAAAAGCAAATAGATATAAAAGAAACGGGACGTCCGAAACCTGCCCTGAAACTTAAACGAATCACCAACCAACAAGAATTCAGATTAGATTTGCGGGTGCAATACAAAAATGCTTCTTTTGTTTTCCATGTATTTTATATAGTACAGATACTAATAACGCCTTATGGACTAGAACTGGCGTTAATACCTAAAACATTTAATAGAAAAAGTGACAAGACTTAGCAGCTGTTTTACCCATATAAACATTTCTCCAAACAGAAGGATAGAAGGATCAATTTGATATATAAACACATGTGTATGATGCAAGTATGCTTTGCCTGTATATATATAAAAAATTAAAGTCATACCATTGTCTCCCCCGTGGCGCAGTGGACAGAGCTTTGTTTCGAAGTTGTTTGTTTCGCGGGAGACATATTTAGGTAGTAGTTATTTGAAAATAACGACCGTGGTGGTACTACCGCGTTGTTTAAAAGTTGCTATAAAATGCAAAACTGCATGTTTCAGTGCTTGGACAACGTTGACGGAACAGGGGAACGATGGGTTAAACATCTAATAACCAGACACTCACG
>JACEGR010007516.1:0-48274 GCA_014170235.1 Listronotus bonariensis
CCTAGGCCACCCTAATTATGGAGTTGCGCAAGATTCCTAAATAATTGCTGACGTCATAGATCTTGAGATAATAAGCTCCCCGGGGGTGGAGGTCCGTCAATCCCCTATCTCTCCCTACTACCACCTACTTTACATTGTTTACCAGTTTTATTTCAATTGCTTCGTTGGCGACATGGTTATGGCGATGAACAACTGATCCAAAGGTCTACGGTTCGAATCCTGACATCTGCGTTTGGACTTTTTTAAATTTATTATGGTACGTAATTCCCCAGCGCAAAGTCCGATGGTGAATGCGCAAGGCAGCGCGCTAGCGCGATAACACGCCCTGGTGCCCCATCTATAAAAACTACCCCTATCTACCACGTGGTTTAAAATCATCCCTATTTTGGGTTAAGGGTTGAGATGGCCATAAAAATGCAGATTGGACCTGAAATTTTCCCCATGTATTTCTTATGGGAAAACTACCCTTATTGCCACCGTAACGGTATTGCATATCTACTAATATTTTGAAAACTACAAAGATTCTACGAAAATTAATCGCTGAATATGCGACGAAACCCTGTTTTTATCTTTTGGGAACTTTGCTATAATGTGTTAATAACGTTTTAGGATGATTGCGTATGCCCTTTTCCTTTTCTTGGGACATGACATATTATTTTTCTAAGATGTTACGGTGGACTGTAGATGGGAGGTTGGGTGCGGTGAACCCATTTACTTATAGAATTTTTACAAGCATGTTCTAATAAAAGTTTATAAAGGTTTTGACATAGTTAATTATTATTGGGGCTATAAAAAATACAAAGTTTTACTAAAATAAATGACATATTGGCAACATTGCTTACGACAAAAAAACAAACCATTAATTTTAGGCGTTTTTCGGTGATATTTAAAAATCCTTTAAAAATAATTAAAAAGTTCTAGCTTTCCCTAAAAACAAATTATACAGGAACAAATGTGTAATAGAAAATATATTTAAATACTTGTGTCTATTAAATTACCTCAAGTACACGCGCAAGGCAAAAAGTAAACAAAGTATATACCTAGAAATGAAATTCTAAAATTCGCCTCCAATTTTGGGTAATTGCCTTATCAGAGCAGCATTAGAATTGAAATGTAAGTATTTATTCTTGTCTAATACAGACGAATAGAACGAAACGGATATAATCCGGCGAGCTACTTATCAACATGGAGCTGTGTAATGATGATGAGTTATATGGGTGATTTGACATTGACGTCACAGCTGCAATTTTTTCAGGTTATTAGTTATCAAAATAATAAAAAAATCTAAATAATTACAAAACACATAGGGAGTCCATTTTCTTAACATGTCACTAATTTAGCAATGTGAATCACCGATTAGTCCGAAAAATTTCACAATATATCAGAATGGATCAAGTGGAAACACAGGAAAATGTCAAAGGTGTGGAAGGTAAATACCTGATTTTTAGTTTAAAATATTAAAAAATATCGATTTTTAATGTATTTTTAGATCCCTATAAGCAATTACAAGATCTGGAAATGGAAAAGCAAAAAATGATTGAAGAATTTAATAGTCAGAGGGCAAAAATGAAAGAACTCTTTCTGCAAAAAGAATGTAAGGCCCTGGATAAAAGAAATATTATCTTGTTTATATTTAAGCCTTAATTTTTCTAACATATGTTTATTTCTATTAAAACAACAATATTTTAGTAATATTTCAATTTCTTCTAGATCATTATGGTTCTAAATAACTTAAAATTAAAGCAAAACCATAAGACTGGCACTTTCGTATGCTTAATATGCAAGAGTACCAGTAAGAGTTATGGGTGTGGCTTGTTGTATTATAAATTAAGCCCATAGGTCGCAGAAACATAGTCTTATGGGCATTTCTCTGTAAACTCGTAATCGGCTTGTCCTGACAGATTACTACAGAAAGTACCTAAAATATTTAAATAAATATCACTCATCAACTCCTAATAAAACTTTAATTGTTAAACTTTACGGGCCCATTATTTTCAGAACCATAACTGTCAATTTTTTTCTAGGAGCGATATTGGAATAATCAGTCAGGACAAGCCGATTACGAGCTTATAGAGAAATGCCCTTATATACCTTTAGATTCCTTTAAATAACACTTCGGTAGTCGGTCATATTGCGAGAATATTTTTGTATCAAAAGTATTCTCTATCTATTTAGAAGGTGTGAAAACGAAGCTGATTAACCTAACAATTTTATTAAAAAACTAAAAGTTGTTTTGAATACCAAGGGGTAAATAATGTTTTTAACTACAACTGACCAGCAAATTTTATGTTGGTCGGGTTCATTTAAATATTTTTAAATGTATAAACAAAGCACAAAGCAATTTTATGTATTAAATTAAATAAAAATTAAATTATTAAATAAATTTTTAATAATATTTAAATTAAAAAACTTAATTTTAAACATAACATTGTTTTGAACTCGTAGATAAATATCTTAATAGTCAAATTTATTTATTTTCTGCTATTTAATGAACATTCTAAAGAGTTAACTGCAGAGAGATATAAATACTTTGTTGCATGAAATTTAATGCTTTATATACTTCAATCATGGGCGCCGGGAGGTGGATCACTTTTCTTGACATTTAATTGCACCCCCTGAAAGTCATCCTGCCGGCGCCCATGGCTTCAATGTATATTATCCTGTTATAGCGGTGTTAAACTATGTCAAATAATAATGATTATTTACATCTGAACAGTTTTTTTAAGTAAAATAAAAGCATCCCTTTTCATTGGTAAGCCCAGGATTTTACCCTGGGGGGTCAGACCAGAAGCCTAGGGTATTTTGGGACAGCTGAAATTTCCAGCTATGGAAAGGGGCTGGAGTTCCCCCCACCCCAAAAAAACTGTGAAAATTTCTGGCCAAATTAGGGAAGGAATGATTTATTTTTTTAATAGAAAAAATTAGCTCTGGGGGATCTGGTTTCGCTCGTCCCTCCACGTCGGCACGCCTCTGTCCCTTTTAAAGACCTTGTATTGGTCTTTAAAAGAATAAAAATAGATCATCCATCAATATTCAATGAATTTTTAAATCACCCTGGGCAAAACACTAATTATAGCTGCAGTTAAAAAGTTAATTTGTATACAAAAATTACCAATTTTTCATTGTTTAAACAATTTAATCCTTAATTTCAAAATAGTCCCTGAAATGAATGCAAACATTTTGTTTTTTTTTTTATTTAACTGAAGTGACTGTAAAAATAAAGTTTTTGGTGGAAATATTCATTAAATAATATTAAGTCATTTTTGGGAAAATAAATAAACCTCTTAAATGATGTTTGTTTTTTTATATATAAAATCACCCTGTGCTGTTACAATTTTTTAAAAAAGATGAAGTTTAGGAGAGTTTGCGCATTTGTGGCTGGATATTTTTATTATCCTTCAAAACTCTTATTTAGAGGAATAAGATAAAACAGCAGCATCATTGGTTTCCAAATTTTTTTAAGAAATAGGTTTCCATCTACTAATCATTTTTTAAAAGTATTATTTATTCTAAGCGGACCTATTGCGAAAAAACGAAGAAAATGTTAGCTTAATGGAAGAGATAAAGAAACTCAGAAATGAACTGGACGATGTCAAAAGCCAACTTGTCGTGGACAGTATGAGGAAGTCTGATTTTGAGGTTGAGAAACGAAAGGCTGAGGAAGAAATAGCATCATTGCAGAGGCTAGTTCATGGTCAGTAATTCTTTTTTCCACGCCCGTAAAAATATGCTGTGTTTTAATTGTTAACATAAAGTTAAAATACTCCATTCTAGTACACTACATAAACTGTTAAAAAAGTAACTTTTTTAACACTTCGAAGCATTTTTACACTTTGAATTAGTGTTTTGTTTCAATGCCTACTACAATAAACTTAAATATCATTTTATGCCATGTAACAGTAAAGGAGACATCAGCTGAATCAAAGGGTCAAGTCACCTTGATTTCGTCATTATTTCTTTTAGTTCATGTGTCACTAGTTTTAAAATTTGACAGTTTGCAAATAAATTTAATAGAAATTATTGAAAATTAATAGTAATAATGAATTTGGGTGACTAAGAAATTGAAAAAGAATTTATACTGTTTTAGTATTATTTCTACAAAAAATAAGTACATACAGTTTTTAAAATTAAGGAATAAATGCATAGTTATGAAAAGGAGAATTGTCTCTTAAAAAATAAGGTGTCTATGATTTTTTGTTGCAATATAATGGCTGTGCTGCAAAAATTGAAATTAATAAGTTTATATAAATAAAACCTATATAAAATGGTATTTTGGGAATTTTTTAAACGGTCGTGGAAAAAATTTAGTATGTAACACATGCATAAAGTGTCTTTTTTACACATGGGATTGCCAAACTTCCCATTCGTAAAAAAAGTATCACTTTATGCACTTGTTACATAAATTACTATTTACATTGTGTAACAGTGTAAAAAACTCTTAGTTAAAAACAGACCTAAAACATGTAAAAAGATTAGTAAAAAAACATGGAATTTATGGATTTTAAATCAAATACTATACTGGGTGCCCGTGAGATTTTACTAGCAAGCCTATTATTTTCTTGAAAAATGTACAGTATTTTGAAATTTTGATCGGATGTTATGGATGGATAGGATGCAGGTTTCTACGTTTCAGATTTTATGTGCCACATCCGGTTTAACCGGAAGTGCTCTCAACTTTACTATTTTAAATGAAACACCCTATACCGGGTGTTGCTCCGTCGAGCGGGATATAGGGAATCCCATGTAAATTTTGAAGTAGTCAAATATTGGCTCCCCTAATTATTTTAGAAAAAAATGCTATTAGGATTTATTGAAAAGCACAGTAAGTTCCACCTAAAATGAAAATTTGAGCATTTTTCAACCAACCAGTAAAGAGTAAACTGCTTAATACTTCTGCAACGTAGTATCTCATTATGCACCCTGTACTCTAGAAATCAACAATTAAAACACCATATCGATTTATCAGTGACAATTTAGATCATTAATTTATAATGTCATTGCCAAAACTGAACAATTTTATACGGGAATTTCAAAAAGAATCCTCGCATTTCATTTTAGTTTACAGCTAATTCCAACACATGCACTCACAGTTACGCAAGACAATAAAACAATTTTTTCTACATTTAGAAATCTATTTATGACGAAAATATTAGGATTTAATCAAATGCTCAAATATTCCTCCATTAACTGCCAGACAATAACCCAAACGATTATAAAACTCATTTCTTACGTTGGCTAGTTGGTACATCGATATTCTGGCACATTCAGCGGAAATAGCATTCCTTAGCTGGACTAAATTTGCATATTTTTTTATTGGTAGCTTAGTTTTTAAATGTCCCCATAGAAAAAAATCGTTTGGCGAAAGATCACGTCGATTTTCTTCACATTTGCAATTATTGATTACTGTGCCTGTAGTTTCAAATTTTTTATCGTCCGTTCTATTGTCGATTTACTTGGTATTGGCCTATTGGGAAAATAGGCTGCAAACATGTCCGCTACTCTTCGATAACTATTTCCCTGGTAAAACCATTTTATAATAGTGATTTTTTCTTGATTTAAGTAGTTCATTATTTAAGAATGATGTGACATTGATCTGACAACTTGAGAGTAAGAGGTTAAATAATTTTTCTAGTATTTTATTATAAACTTCTAATAATACAAGGCGGGTAAGAAGATAGGAGATTCGTAACTTATTTTAGCATTTATCTCTTAGCTGGCGGACTGAGAAGAGCTGAAATTTGTACACTGGGTACAACTTTTCGTGCTCTTTAAAAAATCCTAATTATATTTTCTTCTAAAATAATTAGGGGAGCCAATATTGGACCACTTCAAAATTTACATGGGTTTCCCTATGTCCCGCTCGACGGAGCAACACCCGGTATTTTTCTAAAAATCAATTCTACTGGAAATTAGAAGAAAACTCATGTACTACATTTATATCTATCCTAATTAGTTTTTGAAAAAATCGCGTTGGAAAATGTCATGTTAACCGCCATTTTTATTGATTCATTAAAAAACAACTAATGGTACAAAAGGGCTAATGCGATTTTTACACATATTTACTAAACCTTATACCTATCCTATTACCGTTAAAATACAATTTCCGGTTTTCCCGGAAGTGCTACCAAAATTGACTTCCGGCTGTAAAGAACTTCAATAATTTAAATGGAAATGACTACCTTGGACCCTAAATTTAAACTTAACACTTAGTTCTGAATCTTTTTGTTAATTATATCCAGTGGCGTAGCTACTATAGGGCTAGGTGGGGCAGTGCCCCAGGGCCCCCGAGCTTAGGGGGCCCCTTGAAGGTTAAAAAGAGCCCTCGAGGTAAGGGGTAAGTACAGAAATACTAAAACAAATAAGAGAAAAATAAAGGGGAGGACCTTATTATTTTATTCTTTTCAAATGTTTTGAGGTCTGGTTTGGTTAGTGATGAATAAAGATGCATAAAAAGATAGTGAAAAAAAAATAAAAAAAAGGTACTGGGGACCTTTATTTTTGCCCCAGGGCCCCTGCTGTCCTAGCTACGCCACTGA
The DNA here is from genome assembly GCA_014170235.1 of Listronotus bonariensis. Taxonomy (NCBI): domain Eukaryota; kingdom Metazoa; phylum Arthropoda; class Insecta; order Coleoptera; family Curculionidae; genus Listronotus; species Listronotus bonariensis. Next base: position 6,537 of record JACEGR010007516.1, read on the forward strand.
TTATATCCTATCTCTAAATCTAATAGTTTCTAAATTATTAATGGTTAAAGGTTAAAAAAATATTTTCTTTGCTATTTTCAAGGAGGCCTAGCGCTTTACTATTAATATCATAAAAACTATAAGGTTTAGAGATAAGATATAATTAACAAAAAAGATTGAGAAATAACCCATATAACATTTTTTGCCGGCGTTGTACATTTAATTTACTGGCATTGCCAACACTCTTTAATGGCAAGGCATTGGCAAAAAGGTATCAAAAAGACGCGAAAGTGGGCAATTGGCCGTTATTAGGCCACGTGTTGCAGATAATGTGATGGCATCCGTCATTAATAAGTTATTGGCAAAAAAATGCGTTTAGGATAATGGCATTTATCATTAAATAATTATTGCAAGTTTTATAGGTTGAATGTCCCAAAAGTTAAATAACATATTTAGAATTTTGTAATCGAAAAAAATGAGAAAAAAAGGCAGGAAAGGAAAACTTTATCAATAAAAAAATTACATAATATAAATTTTTATACCGTAACAATAAACCAAAAAAAAAAAAATAAAAAGTATGTAATAAAATTTAAAAAAGATAGTAAATCAAAAGAAAACACTTTAAAATAGTAAGTATTTAAGGGACACTTACACTCAATTTTCAGATCCAAAACATAGGGAGAAATATTTTAAAGGAGTTAAATGTCAAAAAAAAACTATTAAATATATATAATTTTTTTATTAACACGTCTTTAAAACTTTTAATAAGGCAACTCCCTGATTTCATATAATTTTTTAGGTAATTATAAATTTAAAAGGTTTTAAACGAAATGTTTACAGCTCCTAACAGTCTACTTGAATAACCCGCCTTCTTGACTAGCCATCACCAATTAATTACACAACACACACTAATTAGGTAATGAATACACTTAATTATGTCTACTAAAAACTCTTTTCTTTAAAAAATAAAGCTAAAAAGTAGAAAACAATTGCACAAAGCGGCCAAACAAAAGCAAGGTTGCCTCATCTGTCAAATTGTCGAATCTTGTATTTCGGCTAAGCGGGAAATTTGAATTAATCACCTTCGGTCGAAATCGTCGAAATTAACCTAGCTAATTTTACCATCATTTTATTTTTATTCTTTCAAAAATACATAATTACCATTTTGTTTGACTTAATTTTTATTTGCATGATTTGTATCAATAAAATGTTAGGAAAAGGCCATTTCCTTTAAATTATGTAAAAAAACATAAAATAATGTTGTTTAGCCGACATTATAAATAAAACAGATCAAAAAATTGCTCGAATGTTAGTTAAATACCAATGTTAATAATATGGTTTGAAAAGTATAAATATGCGTTGAAGGTTTGCCTTCAAAAATCCAATATTTATTTGCCTGCAACAAAAAGGCATGCTTTATTTAATCAGGATTGGTATGCCGCCATTTTTGTATGCTGGCCGGCAATTCGCCTGCATGTAAAATTTATTGGCAATTGAGTGTTTATTTAGGGTTGACTTTTTAATACGTGGTAGATGTTGGCATAATATTACCACCAATTGCCAATGCTTTACCATCAATGCCAATATGAAAAATGTATATTGCCGGCAAATAGTGTTTGCTGGGAAGTGTTAAGTTTAAATTAAGGACCTAAGGTTGTGGTTTCCATTTAAATTATTAAAGTTCTTTACTGCCGAAAGTCAATTTCTATGACAACATTTTTATGGTAATAGGAAATAAGTTTATTAAATATGTGTAAAAAATCGTATTAGCCCTTTTCTACCATTATTTGTCTTTTAACAAATTGATAAAAATGGCGGTTAACATGACATTTTTGAACGACATTTTCTTGGCATTGTCTGTAGAATTGATTTTTCAGAAAAATATATAGGGTGTGTCATTTAAAAAGCAAAGTCGGGAGCATTTCCGGTTAAACCGGATGTTCCACATAAAATCTAAAACATCAGAAATCTGCATCCTATCCGGCCATATTGTGAATATCTAGTATAAAAAAGTATACATTTTGGGAATTTTAAAAATATACATTTTTGGGAATTTTAAAATAAGTATACATTTTAATTAGGTTACTTAACATTGGGAATTTTGCTAAATAAAGATATACGTGAGGTGTCAAGGTTTTAAAAGTATAAATTAAATAATTTTCTAGGTTACTCCTATAATAATAAAATAAAAACATTAAACAAACTGGGTCGCCTAGAAATGCAAAACAAACACTGGAAAATTTAATATTTAAAGAGGGAGAGAAAGAAATTAGAAAGACATTAGATTAGATAAGAAGTAGTTAGTGAAGTCAGTTATAAAGTTAAAGTTTTAGTTAAACCCTTGTACGGGCTACCCCTAGTGGGGGTACGCCCGTACTAAATTTAGTCAAATAGTTCCTGTAGTCTTATAGTAAAAGAAAAAGATAGTTTTTGTCCACCGGTCTTATGGTCCCAAGAAGATAGTTCCATATGGTACATTTGCCCGAGTGACGTAAAGTGGCCCTTATGTATTTAAAATATACGTCACAATATATACGATTAAAATTTTAAAATCGTGTAACACTTCTCAAGAAAATTACAGGCTTGCTAGTAATTTCGTCAGCACCCGGTATACATGTGAGACTATGTGAAGGTAAAAGGGAAATTTTTGTAGAAACTGTTGAAGAGTCTAGCTCTACTAGAAGTTTATATGATCAAGAACTTACTAAATTACAATCATACATCCAGTATTTACAGAAGGAGATAGAACAACTAAAAGCTGAAAATAATCAATATCAACAGGCCACAAGTCAGGTAAAGAGAGTTTATACATTTTACTACTTTTGTATTGGTTTTTCCGCTGCTTCTGCTTCAAGGAATTGTCCAGTATAATTCCTGGTTATGCCGCACTATACAGTCTAACTGGACAGGCTCTGAACAGCCCACTTTGTTCGTTCTTTTATCACTAGAGTTTCTAAAATGTGGAACCATAACAAGCATGTTAACTGACCTCCAGTAAAAAAATCCATATTTTTCAAGATATTGGCACTTTACTAAGATTTTCACGATTTTTAATCATCCTGTATATCATATGACGATTCTTATTAACGCTTGTTTGAAACTCAACGAAAATCCAAAGAGATATTTTTATTTTAAGGAAATGCAGTGGCGTACCTTTTTCTTATAAAAATTATTAACGGTAAATCCCTCACGGACGACACTGGTGCAAAAGTCAGAAAATGTTTTCAAAATTTCTCGAAATATATCTAATTTTAGGTAAAAAAGTTATTGGCTTTTTTATAATAGTTTTCTTAAAGTCATAGCACCCCGTAGTTTAAAAAGTAAGGCACCTCCTCATACAACGGTTAGACCTATACTTTATCTTAAACTAAATTCGTTGCACGTCACTTACCTGCAAATTTGCCCTGTTGCCAAATTGTCATGAGAATCTGAGCTTTGTTGAAAAAAGCCTTTTTCGGTTAAAGAATTTGTTGATTTTAGTTAATAATTTTCATTACAAAAATAAAGTAATAACTCGGTACACCCGGTATTCATAAGAAGTTTTCTCCTTATTTTCTTCAGTTTATCGGCAGAGTTTCTGGACATTCTGTATAAATAACTTTTCCATTATCTGGGTCGTTCGGCAAATGGAATACCAAAATTAACGTTTATAAATTACCTTTTTCGTTTTTTACGTATACATGACCCATTTCTTTATCACCCTGATTTGCATGTTAACATGATGTGGGCACCAAATTTACACGCACTCACAACTATCAGTAACACCAAATAATGCTGAACGTGCAGTTTACCTGTAAACCACAATGTTACATCACCTAAATCAGCTAAAGTTTAAATTTCAAAATGTATGTATGGAACAAGCCTTATTAATTTTTTTTTTAATTTCAATAATTTAATTTCAGGAACATAGTTTGGCTCCCAGTGTTGTTATAAACGCGTTAACGAAAGGTTTGGCCAAAAATTAGACGCTTTTGGTGGGTCGCAGGATGAAAAATCTTCTGAAAAAGTAAGTAAGACAATTATAAATACAGGGTGGCCCACCATATTCGACACGGCCTGTAGCTGGATAACCATGGGGTTTTTAAAAAAAGTAAATACTGAAACATATACAGGTCGGATAAGACCACAGTATAAAATTATTTTAGTCTATACAGGGTGTCTCATAAAAGTGTGAAGTATTAAAGTTATATATTTTTAAATGGAACACCCTATATTTTATGACGGTTTTAGATTCTACATTAAAAAATAATTTAAGTTTGTTAATAGTACTAAATGTCTCTAATTTTATTCGTTTTTGTGATATTTGATTATTTTTCAAAAATGCAGAGGTGCAATTAAATTAATTTTATTTTAACAATTATAACACTCCTAAAACTTTAAAATTTGTTACAAGATTAGGAAAAGTATGCCTTATCATACGTAGCTCATATCGAGATCATAGATTATACAGGGTGATCAAAAAATAATTTCAATTTTTCAGAAAGTCAAATAGCAATATCTCTCTTATTTTAAATCGAACACCCTGTATTTTTTACACCACATGATGACAAACCAAATGCTCTTTCAAATGGTGTATAGGTTGCCTATACCTATCTTAATCCTGAAAAATATTCCAGGAGAAACCATCTGATAACCTTAATAGTTGCTTTAAAAAATTTGACACAGTGAATATGGATAATGGAAGAAACGAGTTAAGGTCACAGAATGTCGTCATAACTGACCAGAGGCGTTATTAGGATTGTTTAAAAACACAAGTTTTATCATTACCACATTCAGCTGAAATAAGTGTTAATGGAAGTAGCATTATAAGCAACTAATGAATTTCTTTTTCTGTGAATTTTAAAAATAGTGGCAGATAATACAAAATCTTTTAATTTTGTGCTTTTTTCAACAAATTTACATTTTGCAATAACGGCTTAGTAAATATATCACAGCCTACTTACATTTAAATAGACATTTGGAATAAAAATATGTTAAAACGGAATTTACTTAAAAAGTATAAAAGATAGGTATAGGCAACCTATACAACATTTGAAAGAGCATTTGGTTTGTCATCATGTGGTGTAAAAAATACAGGTGTTATTTATTAAAATAAGAGAGATATTGCAATTTGACTTTCTAAAAAATTGAAATTATTTTTTGATCACCCTGTATAATCTATGATCTCGATATGACCTACGTATGATAAGGCAGACTTTTCCTAATCTTGTAACAAATTTTAAAGTTTAAGGAGTTTATATTGTTAGAATAAAATTAATTTAATTGCACCCCTGCATTTTGAAAAAAATCAAAAATCACAAAAAAGAAGAAAACTAGACACTTGGTACCATTAACAAACTTAAATTATTTTTTTATTTAGAATCTAAATCCGTCATAAAATATAGGGTGTTCCATTTAAAAAATATAACTTTGATACGTCACACTTTTTTGAGACATCCTGTATAGACTAAAATAATTTTATACTGTGGCCTTATCCGACCTGTATATGTTTCAATATTTACTTTTTTAAAAACCCCATGGTTATCCAGCTACAGACTGTGTCGAATATGGTGGGCCACCCTGTATTTACACGCTGAGCCAAATTCGACGCTTTTTCTGGAAAACACATGTTTCTGTATGTTTGTTTAAAGCTGGTAGACCATGTTATGTTTTTAATAATACTACTTCCTTAAACCTAAATTGTCTTTATTTTTAACTGATACACGACGTTTCAGATAGTATCTATCTCCAACCGTCATCAAGTTATCACTTGAAAATGGTTGGACATAAATACCATCCGAAACGTCTTGTATTAGTTAAAAATAAAGACAATGGAAGTCCAAGAAAGGAGTATTATTGATGACATGTTTCTGTATGTTTCACACAAAAACTAATCACCATTTACGAGGCGAAAATTTTATAGTCTAATCTAGAATCTAATTAATTTCTTTAATTAATAATTCGTACTGAAAAGGTATTTATGACCTGTATAAATATTTACTTTTTTGTATTGCAGTTTATATTTTATTTTTAGTCTGAAGATGTAGAATTATTAAGGTCCTTAGTAGATCCCCTGGAAGATCAAATTAAGGCCCTTAAAGAAAAACTCAGATCTACAGATGAACAGTTACAGAAATGTAGAGAATGTAGACATCTTACCAATGAGGTAAGTTTTCATATAATTGTTTTATTGTTTCATCTTCAACAATTGTAAGATGAGTTGATCTATTGTGGTTTGCTATTTACTTGTTGGTTCAGCTCAACATCAATCTGCTTAAATGCCCAAAGTCTCTCCAAAACTTAGTGTATGTTATGTCAAACGATTTTTAGTTTTAGTGGTGTAGTTAACACAGCTCCAATTAAATAGCTAAAACAACTACTTCATATCTAACCCTTTAAAATAAAACAGCTGATCCATGCATGCAGTAGTATGAAGTAATTTAATTTTTTAAGTAGTGACAAATAAACTGTTGGTAACATTGTCACGCTATTGTTTTCCAATATGGCCGAATCAATTTTTATTTTTGTATTATATAGTCCAAGTTTCTTGGAGTTTTTATTGAATTTTCTACGATTTTTTGGTTTATTGACAATAACATTTAATTATTGACCAGTGACGCGGTGTTTTGAGCTTAGACGCTTTAATAATGACAATGTTCTCAACATCTTAGAATTAAAAGTCACTAAATATTAGTGTATATATAAACTGCTGTTTTAAGGAAGTGGAAGTTATTCTAGTTACTTTAGGAGGAGTTAGTGTGGTAATAAATTAGGTCGATTTTTTACCCATTAGGTCCCATACATGTTCTATGAGACTAAGATCAGGAGATCTTGGTGGCCAAAGTGCAAGGTTGGTTTGGATATGATCAAAAAATTGTAGTGGTACTTTTTGGTTGAGGCGAAAACTTATTGAAAACCTTATTTACTCCAAAGTCGGTCTATATAGGGTTGCGACATTTGGCCATATTGCTTTGACGTGTTATGACGTCACATCTCCCATTTTTCGGCCATGTTGTTCAGTGCCGGAGATATACACTTTATTGTATTAGTAGAACAACCGTTTACACAACAGTTTTTAATTATTATTAAGTTGTAAATTCTTTTACTTTAAATAAAAAACATTTGTAATTACATCTTTCAACAAATATCACTTCCAAAACAATGCAAAATGAAATGCGCAAATTCTAGACGCCACTGGATTGATCATCATCTTTGATTTTACCCAGTCTTGCCAACTTTTCTTCGTGGAGTGCCCTTCCTTGCGTCCCCGACCTCTAACCGCCTTAAAGTTAAGGATATGTCGCAAACTTATAAATATAAACTAACCTTGATTTACTCAGGGAGAAGCTGTCATATAGCCTCTATCAAAAATAATATATGAACTATTAAAGTTCAGTAAGGAATGCACAGGTCCATATTTGTGAATTTTTGAAAGCTAAGGGGTGTTAAAATTCTCTATTCTTGGTAACATGATTGTCACTTTAATTCCAGCCCATCAAAAGCCTCGACCAATCGTCGGAAAGAATAAACTTACAAAACACAACTTCCACAAACACATCGTTTGAAATGCAAAAGAATGAAAATTTGGCTTGTGATATGTGCAGCAACTACGAGGCGCAATTGGTCAAAGAACAACAAACTGTAAGCGAGTTGATGAATAAAGTAAATGCTGCCGAAAAATCCGCAGAAAGGCATAGAGAGGATCTTGAAAAGGAAATTGGTTTTAGGTAATAATAAACTTAATCAAAAATTTTTGACACACCCTGTATAATGGCAACCTGTATTTTTTAAGTACATATTAAGTCTGGTTAACAATTTTTTTTTTTTAATACTACACAATCTGCAGCTATTTATCACTGTGCCTTGGTCTCAAATTTTTTGATAGTCCTATCGACCGTTGATATTTCCGGGGTATCGGTCTATTCGGCTATTGAAGCAAAGCGAACATCGTCTGACACCTTTGCAACTATTTCCTTGATAGTACCATTTAATCATCAATACTTTTTCTTCAGTGAGTAGCAACTCTTGGTTAATCTTTTCGCTCTACGATTTTTTGATAATAATAAAGCACTAAATTTCAAAATGACAACGTTATGTCACGCTAACTGGTATTTTTATTGTTGTTCATAAATATGAGGCGATAATAATGTAACAATTTTTAAAAATATATTAGCATCTAACTAGCAAACGAGTTAACCGAAAAATCTAAAGTTTTTACCATGGACGTAGATTTGCATGCTCTTCAATAAACTTCAATAGAATTTTCTCTAAAATAATTAGGGGAGCCAATAATTGACCCCATTAAAAATTACATGGGATTTCCTATGTCCCGCCCGGCGAAGAATTTAATGACTACTTTGTAAATGTTACCAGTAAGGTACTGGACGAGCTTCCACCTGCTACTAAAGACCCACTGGAATATGCTAGAACTTTGGAAGAACAGCCGAACCATTTTATTTTCAATGAGGTCTCATATAACAATGTACGCGATGTCATTAGAACGCTAAAGAACTCGAAGTCCCGAGATATCTATGGCCTGACTGTTCCACTTCTTGAGGACATACAAAATATAATTTTAGTGCCTCTTACTAAGCTTCTGAATGAGGCGATTAGAACAAGTATTTTTCCGGATGCTCTGAAGATAGCCTCAGTTATCCCAATCTTTAAAAATGGTTATATTAACAAACCCGAAAATCACCGACCTATTTCGAGATTGCAGTAATCTCCAAAGTATATGAAAAAATTATGAAAAATCAGATCGTTCAATATATGGAAGGGAACAAGCTGAACAATCCTTTCCAGTTTGCATTTAAGGATGGGGTTCGACAAGAGATGCTATACTGAGATTTACTTCTCTAACTTTAGAATGCTTTGAGACTGGTCTGCACTTCGCATCTATATTTTTGCGATCTTAGTAAAGCATTCGATTGCGTATCACACGACATTTTGCTGAGGAAGCTGGCAGCCTACTCTTTTCAGTTTCCAGCTATAGCTCTTTTAAACTCCTATCTAGAGGGAAGCAAATAGGGGGCTCGTCTACAGTCCGAGTCTGGAATGAGCTGTCAGCTTACGAGCGGTGTTCCTGCCAGGTTCAATTCTTGGTCAATTTTATTTTTAATATCCATTAACGATATGTCCAATTCAGTAAATACTGCTAAATGCACTTTCTATGCTGACGACACCACTTTAACAGTATCAGCTAAAGGACCTTGTGGAGACCCAAGGCAAAAACAGAGGAAGTACAAGCTCAGCAGCAAATGGATGGTTTTGTGGCAAATCAGCTAGCTCACTAAATGTCACAAAAACAAAGAGCATGGTGTCGTCCAGTCAAACTCGTAAGCTATTTTACGAGTTTCTTTCTCCCTTTGGAAGAGTGGGATAGGATTGTTTCCGATTATTCAGTAACTTAGTATAACTTTGTTTGTTCCTAACGTTTTCATTTGTTCATTTATTTCTTTAATGACTATTTGTACTTGTTCGTTACCGATAATCTGTGCATTATGTATTATATACCTACTTGTTTTTACATTACCATGACAACACAAGTATTTATCGGAATTTTTTTCTCCTGCCTGGGGTACCCTGGAGCGAATTATAGTGGAAATTTTTTGACATAATCATTGAATTTGTTTAACGTCATGTCTGTCATTCACATACATAATTAAAGAAAATGTTATTTTGTACCAGTTGTAGTATTTCAGAGCATAGCATAATATAAAAATAAATAGTAAGGTTTAAGACCCTAAATGACAATTTTGTACAACTACAGTTAGTAAAATAATATCATAAGACTGAAGAGTACTAGACATAAGTGAAGAGCAAACGAAAGCAAGGTATAGGTCTAAAAAATTAAAATAAACTATTTTTACCAACTGTAGTAATATATAGGTATATATAATATAAAAGAATAAACAATGATAAGCTCTAAAATTACATATATTTGCAACTACAATTGGTAAAATGGAAAATATTTATTTTATAGTAAAATTTTGAAAGCTCGGTGTCAAAGTTACAAATATTAATTTAAAGAATATTATTTAACACAAACTTGGTGTGAAATTTTCTTACCGAATACTCGCCAAAAATGAAATTAAAGTACTAAAGAGCCAAAAAAATTAAAACAAGTAAAGATACTTTAAAATCGACGTTTCGTGCAAATCCGCCACCGTTGTCAAGATAAATTAATACAAATAATAAAGAACAAAGTCACTATTATTGGGTTTTAATTTTAAAATTTTTATGTTTTTTAGGGATTCTGAAATGTCTTTGACATTAAATGTCAAATATGTTTGTTTGGTTATAGTGTCATCAGTGACATAGATAACTGGTTGCTGGTGTATTTATTGTTTATATTACAAAAAAGTGAATAGTTAGTTAATTTTTAGTCTTCCTGAAGATACTTCAGTATCAATCAAAGGCAACCAGAGTGTTATTTAAATTAACTGAAATTGATGCTACACAATTATCTTTATTTAATATATATATACGCACTTTCTTTGATTTTACGTTTTTTAGAACAAGTTTCCTTTGCTAAAATGCTCGAAGCATCCCAGTTTATTCTATGATTGTTATCAAATGCGTGTTGGCAGATTTTTGATTGTATGAAATTCTGTGTTTCTTAATGTATGATCTGTGTTCTTTTAATGCGTTTGGCTAATGGCTCTACAAGTTTCACCTATATAAAACTTATTGCATTCACAAGGTATTTTTATAAATGACATTTTTGTATTTTCATTTAAGTTGTATGGTTTTGTTTTTGTTAATTGAGATCTGATAGTGTTTTGTGTTTTAAAGATTGTGCGAATATTAAATTTATGTGCTATTCGTTGAATTTTATTTATTAGTCCGAATGTATCGTAAAAATAAATTTGTAAAAGGTCCTTTTTATTTTCCTTGAATTTGAAACTCCAGTTATAAAACAAAATTAAAATATTGTTTGTATTCAATTTATCTTGACAGCGGTGGCAAGATTTGCCACCGAAGCGATCGATTTTAAAGTATATTTCTTACTTGTTTTATTTTTTTTTTGGTTTTTTAAGTACTTTTTAATTTCATTTTTGGCGAGGTACCCAACTAATTACCATCCATTAAATGACACAAGAAGTTGTTTTTAAGGCAGAAAAGTATAACCTAATGATTTATATATATGAGATTATATATATATATATATATATATATATATATATATATATATATATATATATATATATATATATATATATATATATATATATTTTATTAAAGGCAAAACACTTATGAATTTTCAAATTTCACTTATATTCACAATTTATGACATGTGTTTCAAAAATACCATAGCTTCTTCAGACTTGTAAATTTAACTTTTTGTAAAATTTGTTTATATTTTAGGAAAATAATAGACAAATTAGAAAAAGAGAAAAAGCAATATCTGGCTAAAAATGCCGATGTTATTGTAAAAGAAGAACGAATAGCTGAACTGGAAGAAACGGTTGTAAGTATTCAATTTATTGTTTGTATATTATACCACAGATAAACATACGCTACACGGATAGATTCCGCTTCCAATGGCGGGGCCTACGCCATTTGCGAATTGTGGAACGTGTTCTAATTGGTCAACTTCAAATGGGTTGTTCGAAATTGACCAATAACATTTCGCAAATACCGGGTGTTGCTCCGTCGAGCGGGACATAGGGAATCCCATGTAAATTTTGAACTGGTCCAATATTGGCTCCCCTAATTATTTTAGAAGAAAATATTATTAGGATTTTTTAAAGAGCACCAGAAATTGCACCCAGTGTACAAATTTCAGATCTTCTTAGTCCGCTAGCTAAGAGATAAATGCTAAAATAAGTTACGAATCTCCTATCTTCTTAGGCGCCCTGTATTATTAGAAGTTTATAATAAAATACCATAAAAATTATTTAACCTTTTGCTCTCAAGTTGTCAGATCAATGTCACATCATTTTTAAATAATGAACTACTCAAATCAAGAAAAAATCACTATTGCCCAAGCTAAGGAATGCTATTTCCGCTGAATGTGCCAGAATATCGATGTACCGACTAGCCAACGTAAGAAATGAGTTTTATAATCGTTTGGGTTATTGTCTGGCAGTTAATGGAGGAATATTTGAGCATTTGATTAAATCCTAATATTTTCGTCATAAATTGATTTCTAAATGTAGACAAATTTGTTTTATTGTCTTGCGTAACTGTGAGTGCTTGTGTTGAAATTAGCTTTAAACTAAAATGAAATGCGAGGATTTTTTTGAAATTCCCGTATAAAATTGTTCAGTTTTGGCAATGACATTATAAATTAATGATCTAAATTGTCTTTGATAAATCGTTATGGTGTTTTTATTATTGATTTCTAGAGTACAGGGTGCATAATGAGATACTACGTTGCAGAAGTATTTAAGCAGTTTACTCTTTACTGGTTGGTTGAAAAATACTCAAATTTTAAATTTGGGTGAAACTTATTGTGCTCTTCAATAAATTCTTATAGCATTTTTTTCTAAAGTAATTAGGGAGCCAATATTTGACTACTTCAAAATTTACATACGATTCCCTATGTCCCGTTCGACGGAGCAACACCCGGTATATAAACTAAGCTTTACGCGTGCCAGCTGGCGTTCAATAGGCCAAATATTTGCGTAGCGTATGTCTTTCTGTGATTATACATATGTGAGCCCAAAATCTTAAGCAAAAGATTAAATAATTCTATTAATCATGTATTTTTTTAGAAAAATATAGAAAGTCAAAGGAATGAATTGAAAACCAGGGTTTATTCTTTACAACAAGAATTAGAAACTACTGAAACTGTTCAAAGAGATTTTGTAAGACTGTCGCAGAGTTTACAGGTATTTCTTTTAAATTTTCTAATGTTATACAGGGTGTGTTTAAATAAGGTGCTGATCCTAAAAGAAGTAATAGCGGAATTTATGGTTAATTGATTCTTTAGCTGATGTCGCGTTTACTGTTACATTGAATAAATTCATATTAAAATAAATTAAAACACTTATTTAAAGTGTAAAAAAACGTCGAAAATTTTAAGAAAGTTGCGGAAGCTGAAACTCCGATTTTGACGTTTGGTATATTGAGGTATTTTGGGACGCTGATCACGAATCTGAAAGAATTTTTTTGGAAACGTTTCGTTCTCTAGATATCCATCATCAAAATTGAAATTTAAACTTACCCTATTTTCACTATATTCCCCTTCTTTTTGCACACAATTTTTGATTTAAAGCTAAAGTGGCACCCAATATTTGTTTTTAACCTTTTAAACCACCGTTGTTCTAAGTATTTTACATGATTTTTGCATTAAATTTTATAGCTTCACTTTCAATCGTTTTTAATCGCTGCAGGCTAGGTTGGTACAGTGTATACATGGTTGCAGCATTTGTAAATTAAACTTTTACAATTTATTTTATAAAAGGTGTAAAATACATAGAAAACGGGTTTTTAAAAGATAAAAATCAAATATTGTGTGCCACTTTAGATTTAAATCAAGAACTGTGGGCAAAAAGAAGGGGGAATATAGTGAAAATACGATTAGTTTAAATTTCAACTCTGATGATGGATATCTCTAAAGCAAAACGTTTAAAAAACAATTTTTTTTTATTTTTGGACAAACCACGAAGGCTAAAAGCCTAAATACTAAAGTTACCGTGGGTGTCTTAAGCGAGGTAAGAGGGAGTTTGTTGACACGAGACTTAAATACATGAAGTTTTGGGGGAAGGAAAGACCTCCGCGGCAGCAGGTTCCACAATCTAGAAACTCTAGGGATAAAAGAACGAACAAAGTGGGAAGTTCGGGGCCTGTCCAGTTGGACCGTATAGGGATGCATACGCACGGAACCACGAGTTTCTCTGTTGGGAACCGAGGGTGGAGGAACAATACTGGACAATTCTTCAGAGCAGAAACCATGGAAGTACCTATAAAAAGCGATTAATCCCCCACAGCCCGACGATGGGCAAGAGAGGGAAGCCTTTCTGTAAGTGAAGGATCATTAATGAGACGAATAGCTCTTCTTTGAATAGAATCGAGAATGCTTAGGATTGTGGGGGACGCCATGCCTCAGATATGGGAACAATATTCCAAGGGAGGTCGGATTTGGGACACATAAGGTGTATAAATTAGAAGCAGAACATTCTTGCAACAACTCTCTAGAAAATTACCAAAGTTACTTTTTTAACATTTTATATAGAGTACTAAAATGAAGTTCTTTATCTTCATAATAACGATCAAAAAAATAACATTTTATATGGTCATACAAAAAACAATTTTTTTAGGTTCAACTGGAGAAAATTCGCGAATCCGACACACAAGTTCGATGGCAACACGAAGAAGACGTGGAAGAATGTCCGGGCTGCCGAACGCAATTTTCCAATTCCAAAAGAAAACAACACTGCAGACATTGCGGGCAAATATTCTGTCCCAACTGCCTGTCACGAACTGTCTCGTCTGGCCCCAATTCGAGACCATCGAAAGTCTGTGATGTGTGTCACACTTTACTAGTCAAAAGTTCGGCTCCTTATTTTAGTAAGGAGCCTCCGATGACTTGAATTTTGTTGTAAAGTTAAGAAATTTGTTAATAAAAGATGTAAAAAGTTCTTGGGCAGTTCCACTTCTTTAGAAATGGCAAATAAAACCATTAAGAAGTCGCAAGTGTTTATTAAACGTTAAGGATTTAAATATTTATTATACATTTCCATTTCTCTTGAAATCTTTGAAAAAATATACATGTTATATAAGTTCATTACTTTGTTTTATTAATATAAATGGAAGGTGAAGTAAAAATTATTAATAGAACAGGGTCTAGTGCTAAACTGACAAATAAGCCCCTTATAGCAATCTTGCCTATGACAATAAACCAATGATCTAAATATTTATTTTCCAGATCATTGCAATACGCGGAGCGAGAGAAAAGTTACTAGCTCATCTAGTCATCTAAGGTAAGTATACTGTAAGCAAGGAAGATAAACTTTTAAAAGTTTTATTTTTCTTGTACTGGATGGGCAAATCATCTATATTAGTAAGGTATGTTATTATTTGACTGGTCACCGAACTATCGTACATGTGTTTAAAATAAAGAGTCCGCACGTCCCGATTTTGGTCGGACAGTCCCGATTTTTGGCAGGACTGGTATATGCATCACATACAAGTAAGGTTTTTTAAAATTTGTTATCCGACTGCATTAAATATATTGTTCTATTAAAGAAAAACATGAGGTCGATATTCAGAGCGAGAGTTTACTGTCATAGTCTTTTTGAGGCCTATTTTTTCGAGACTGATCAAGTGATCAAACTGAAAATTATCATTCTTTTATAAACTTATGTGGTTAACTTCATTCTGAAGGTTTATTATTATTCATGGCATCAGTCACGTGATCAAATCTTTAAGGGATTACTTGCAGAGTCAACGAACTGATAGAAGTGAAACTGATCATGTCTCGAAAGAATACCACTTATTGTCAGTCTTTAATGTATACTCTTTCGTTGAATAGCGCCGCCATATTGAATACTGCTTTGTCTATGGCGTTACTGCAAGGCAATTGCCAGAAGCCACCATTCTGCTGCCGCTTGGTTATTGGCGTTGCTACTCGGCAATTGCCAAAGCCACCATAACAGATCCAGAGGTGGGGTTATGTTTACTATTTCTAGGTCTGTCAGAATCAGCTGTTTAATACATCCGATTTTATTTTTACTTTGGTGTTTTCTTCATTATTGATGTTTTAAAACATCCTTAAAAGAATTTTCATAATGAATACTAGTGAAGATACAGGACTAGAAATATTAGGTAAACTAGAAAAGGTAATAAAACTACCAATTATAGAGATTTAATGCAATGAGTAACATTTCATTTTAAATTTCAAAATAGGAACAAGCAAACTTGTCCCTGTTACAAGAACGTCTTGCAAAAAGTGCTCAAATTACCAAAGGAATTGGAAACATTTTAAATACATTTGAGCAAAGGTTGTCACGATTAGAGGAGACTATTGTGCCTGTATACAATGAAACCGAAAGTCTTCAAAAAGCACAGTACAGTATCCTTTTTAACTGAAAAGTATACTAATTAGTAAGAGAGTATTGTAATTATTTATTGTTTTCTATAAATAAATATCCCTGAATACCCAATAAGTTTGAGTAATGGCAAGAGTAATAGTTTAGAAAAGTTTTATTAATACAATTTTAAAATTAAGGTCGTGTAAATTTTCTTTAACTGTGAGTAGATATTGATAGTACTTTACAACTACTTGACAATGTTATTGGTTACTACGAAGTGTCAAGTAATGTTGAACATATAATTGAGAAAGGTCCAGGGGAGGGTGCAATAGACCTTGACAGGTACATTGATGCTCTAAACAGGCTTTATAATGCCCAGAAGTATTTTGAAAAAACATACCTCAGAGTGTTGAGTTAATAAATGTGGTAAGTACACCTAATTTTGTGTTAGTATTTTCTAATGGACACAAGTGTACAATTCTAATCATTCTGAAGAATACCTCAGTTTTTCTAATTCAAATGGTCATATTCAACATACAATTGATATTTTTATACAAAATTATTAATAAAAAAACTGTTAAGATTTTATTTATATTCATATTTTTTTGTGCATACAGACTGGTCCACCCACAGTAGAAAAAATGGAATAATCTGACCCAATAATATGCCCTATTTAACAGTGTATATTGACTAGCTATATGCTGATCATTTATTGATACATTTTACAAAATTTGTGTAGTTCAAGGTGTAGTAAGTATTTTTTTTGTAGCCTTGGGTAATTTGTTTAGGACAAGTAAGGTATTCTTTAAGGAATTCTTTGTATAAACTCTATCCTAAATATGTACTTTTTAATTTTAAGTCATCATTTTTCCACAAAGGAAGTGACAAACTAAATGCTGAATTCAAAACTATTTTGGATAAATATAATACACCTATTTTGCCAGTTGTTCTGCTTGATCTTGTGCATTATGAAGGTAAGGTTAACTAACTCTCTCATTATTTACTCTCTACAACTTAAACATGAATCAAAAAACCCAGTACAATAAATGTATTATACTAATTTGAAATCACCTTGTGTATCTTGCTTTAGTGTAAAAATGTCACTTATTATAATCAAATTTTTGTATTATTTTTAGATTCAAAAGAAACCAAAATTTTACCAAAACAAATACCTCCAGATGCAAAGGAACAACTGATTAAAATTTCGTCTTGGTTGTTAAATCATAACAGAGATGAGTTTTTGACAGTTTACGGTAAGACTAGAGGAAATATTTTGCAAAGATCTTTGACTATGTTGAGAAATCACCAAAAATCAGTCAGTGGAGGTAGTGTACATGGGACTACTAGTTCGCCGATGTTGGTAAGAATAGTTTGGTAATAGTTTGATATAGCGGTTTTCGCCCTTATAAGAGATTTTTGAAAAATTCTTTTTCAGAGCGTTTCTATAGGTCGATTATGACACAAATCTCTGTGCGCATTTTCCAAAATCCATTTCTATAATTTATTATTAATCAAAACATATTTATGGGACGGTGACGTGAACAGGGATGCTGGGTGGGGACGAAACAGTAGAAATCCTACATTAAACTCCCAAAAACAGTATTTCACAGAACACTCCGCACTTCCTGTTTACAAAAATGTCCAAAAATTGTTCAAAAAAATTAAAAATAAATAATAGTACAACAATCCCGCCATGGCTGTCACTGCATAAAAAGAAGAGTTTGCAATAGAACTGTAAATATCTTGCGATGTTGCCAAATAAAGTGAGAAAGTGTCAATAGCTTAAAAAAGGAAGATACAGGACAAAATTCATATGAAAAATTAAGTTATTCCTTCTTCCTATTATAATTTGTAGAGAAAAAAGGAAAATACCTAAACATAAAGAAGGAGGTATTTCTACAAAAAATACCATTGTTTCTCATGAAAATGGTGGATAATCCCGGAAATAGCCTTGGTGTTAATTCTTCATAAGAAGTTTGGCAACGCTGCTTCTATCAAGACTGTCATTTTCATAATGACGAACTTCATGTTATCAGCTGACCAAAATGAATGCGCCTATTTTCCTTCTTTAATTAATGGCGGACGAGATATCTCATATGTGTGGGATAGTTTTTCACAAAATTTAATACTTTTCAAAATTAATTTACATTTTTCATGTGCCCCAAGTGCAGTGTATTAATGTTTTCTTGTGTTTGACGTTGGATTTATACTGTTTTGTCCCCACCCAGCACTCCTGTTCACTCCACCGCCCTGTAAATATGTTTTTATTAATAATAAATTATAGAAATTGATTTTGGAAAACACGCACTCAGATTTGTGTCATAATTGACCTATAGAAAAGCCCTGAAAATAATTTTTCAATAATCTCTTATAATAGCAAAAACCGCTATATTGAACTATTACCAATAGTTTTATTTGGATTATAATTAGAAACCCACCAAAAGTTTGATTTAAACCAAAATAGTATATTACTTTATTAAGAGAAAAACTGACACTTTTTATGCTGAGGTGTGAGGTTGTATAGTGTTGGCATCTACAAGCAAGCCATAAAAAGTTATTTTTCTC
The DNA here is from genome assembly GCA_014170235.1 of Listronotus bonariensis. Classification (NCBI taxonomy): domain Eukaryota; kingdom Metazoa; phylum Arthropoda; class Insecta; order Coleoptera; family Curculionidae; genus Listronotus; species Listronotus bonariensis. The sequence goes on from JACEGR010007516.1 coordinate 25,040, forward strand.
CAAAATAAAACATGCTATTTTTTCATTTTTCAAATGTCATGTTTACTGACGTTTGAAGAAAAAATAATTTTTACTTTTAGAAACCCAAATTTCAAAATAGACATGAAGCTAGAAGGCAACCATCTACTAGAAGATTGCAAGCTTTTGAAAGAAAGGCAAACCGAATGTTTCTTAGAGCCTCTCAAACGTTAGAACATTCTACTGGATTTAATTTAGCTGGACGACGAGCCTCCCATTTGGGTAAGGTGAAGTTTAGAGCTGAGTAACTCAGTACAAAGATATATCTTAAGTAAAATAATTACTGCATTTAAAAAGAGTCCATGCTGGGTCACTCTATATTGAGAAAAATACCTAATATGTAACTATAGTTACTGACTTTTTAAATAAATGAAGAGTAGTGCCAGCTTTTTCTTCTTCTAAATACGTTTATATTCTGCCCATATTCCAAATTTAAAGCCAATCTAAGCACAAAGACGTTAGTTAGAAATTTTATTGTAGGGTTGTGCCAGCTTTTGGCAAATACCAGTTATTGTCTATCTTCTAATTAATCAAATAACTATTTTGATTTAGATAGATCAATGATAGGTTAGTATCTTCTAGATAGATCCATGTTCTACAATTATTATTTTAAATTTGAAGACGATCTAAGCCCTAATAGTTATAGTAATTTTGATGTAGGGTAGTTGGCTACATTCCTACTTATCGTCTATCTTGCCAATTGATAAAATAAATATTTCTGATTTAGGTAGACCAAGAAATTGCTTAGTATCTTTAAGATACATCCATATTCTCCATCCATTCCAAATTTGAAGACGATCTAAGCCATTAGGTGATAGTTATAATTATTTCTGATCTTAGATTCTGATTTTAGATCTATGTTTTACAAATATTCTAAATTTGAAGTTGATCATACTAAGACGATAGTAAGAAATTTTGATGTAAGATATTAATATAATTTTGATTCAGATAGACTAATGATAGCTTAGTATCTTCAAGATACATCTATATTCTGCATATACTCCAAAATTAAAGACGATCTAAGCCCTAAGGCTATAAGTTGGAATTTTGATGTAGGTAATGCCAGCTATTGGCAAATTCCCAGTTATCGTCCATCTTCTAATTGATAAATAAATATTTGTGATTGAGATAGACTAATGATAGGTTAGTATCTTCTAGATACGTTTATATTCCGCATATATTCCAAATTTGAAGCCAATCCAAGCCCAAAGACGATAGTTAGAAATTTTATTGTAGGGTTGAGCCAGGTTTTGGCAAATTCCCAGTTATCATCTATCTTCTAATTAATGAAATAAATATTTCTGATTCAGATAAAATAATGATAGCTTAGTATCTTCAAGATACATCTATATTCTACAATATACTCCAAAATTAAAGACGATCTAAGCCCTAAGGCTATAGGTTAGAATTTTGATGTAAGGTAATGCTAGCTACTTGGCAAATTCCCAGTTATCGTCCATCTTCTAATTGATAAATAAATATTTGTGATTGAGATAGACACCAATGATAGGTTAGTATCTTCTAGATACGTTTATATTCCGCATATATTCCAAATTTGAAGCCAATCCAAGCCCAAAGACGATAGTTAGAAATTTTATTGTAGGGTTATGCCAGCTTTTGGCAAATTCCCAGTTATCGTCTATTTTCTAATTATCCAAATAAATATTTCTAATTCAGATAGACCAATGATAGGTTAGTATCTTTCAGATAGATCAATTTTCTACAATTATTTAAAATTTGAAGGCGATCTAAGCCCTAAGGCGATAGTTAGTAATTTTGATGTAGGATAGTGCCAGCTTTTGGCGAATTCTCAGTTATCGTCTATCTTCTAATTGATAAAATAAATATTTTTAATTTAAATAGACCAATGATAGGTAAGTATCTTATAGATAGATCCATGTTCTACAAATATTTCAAATTTGAAGACGATCTAAGCCCTAAGGCAATAGGTATAAATTTTGATGTAGGGTAGTTGACAAAAAAATCTTTTTTAATGAGACACCCTGTATATTGTATCACCATAAAAAAGATGTTTCAAGGAGCTTTAAAAATATCCCATTTAATGTATCTATCCTTAATATTTTTGAAAATATAGCCATCCAAATAATGTTTATTATCATTATCCATTATATTTACAAAAGTAATCTTATTGCTTACAGCAAGTACTACTAAAATTGTACTTCAGATTTGGATTTCCATATTTCTGAAACTATTAAAGATAGACCTATCAAACGTGTTATTTGCTTGATATTTTTAAAAATATTATGTAACAGTAATACAAGATACCTTGTTAATCTTGAAAAAAATCATAAATAACAAGTGATTTTATATCTAGTTATGTGTCATTGCAGACACATCTTATAGTGGTGAAGAAGTGGATAATGAACAAGAAATGGAAAATTATCTTGTGTGTGTTATTGCACTCCACAAATTAATGCAAGTAGAACAACATTTCATGAAAGAAATCATAACGCCTACTCACAGACCTAGGGTTTTTGAACTTATCGTTAGAGAAGCCATGGATACGTTGGTACAAGATGGCGAGGTAAAGTAATGTTTCCAGGGTAATATCTTGAAAATCTTTTTCTGTACAAGACCAAGAAAAGAGGATAAAATCTCTTTGCTAGTTACTTTTATGGATTTATTTTTTTCATTTTGTATACTTCTGATAACTAGGTAAATTAGTTATAAGGTGTTTGTTTTTAGAACATTGTGACACGAGCGAAAAAATGCATCCAGCGACACGATTTTGGCACAGTATTGGTTATTTTTCCAATATTTAAGCAACTTCGATCTTTGAAACCAGATTTTGAAAGGACAGTGGAACAGTGTGATCTAAATGTTAAATTAAAGTTTGACTCTATTTTGCAAATGCTTCAGACTACAGTAAGTAGTTTTTTTTGTAGTTTACTAGTAAAATTGAATCAAGAACATGTTTTTAATATTAGTTGTGCCAGTTTTTGAGCCTTAATATTTTTATCAATAAAATAAATATTTGTGTTGAAAGAACTAACAATAAGTCAGTATTTTTCGAAAATTCCCAGTTCTTGTCTATTTCTAATTGATAAAATAAATATTCCTGATCCAGATAGACTAATGATAGGTTAGTATCTTATAGGTAGATCCATGATCTACAAATATTTCAAATTTAAAGACGATCTAAGACCTAAGACGATAGTTAGAAATTTTGATGTAGAGTGGTGGCAGCTTTTAGCAAATTCCCAGTAATCGTCTATTTCTAATTGATAAAATAAATATTTCTGATCCAGATAGACTAATGATAGGTTAGTATCTTATAAAGAGATTCATAATCTACAAATATTTCAAATTTGAATGCGATCCAAGATCTAAGACTACAGTTAGAAAATTTAATGTAGGATGGTGCCAGCTTTTGACAAATTCCCAGTAATCGTCTATCTTCTAATGAATGAAATAAATATTTCTAATTCAGATACAATAATGATAGGTTAGTATCTTCTAGATACATCTATATTCTGTATATATTCTAAAGTTGAAGACGATCTAAGCCCTAAGACGAAAGGTTTGAATTTTGATGATGTATAATGCCAGCTATTGGCAAATTCCCAGTTATCGTCTGTCTTCTAATTAATAAAATAAATATTTTTGATTCAGATAGACTAATGATAGGTTAGTAACTTTAAGATATATCCATATTCTGCATGTATTCCAAATTTGAAGACGATCAAAGCCCTAAGACCATAGGTTTGAATTTTAATGGTGTATAATGCCAGCTTTTGGCAAATTCCCACTTATCGTCTATCTTCTAATTTAAGAAATAAATATTTTTGATTCAAATAGGCTAATAATAGGTTAGTATCTTTAAGATACATCTATATTTCTCATATATTCCAAATTTGAAGACGATCTAAGCTCTAAGATGATAGTTAGGAATTTTTATGTAGATTAGTGCCAGTTTTTGGCCAATTCCTAGTTATCGCCTTATCTTCTATCTGATAAAATAAATATTTCTTATTTAGATTTAGTAATGACAGGTTAGTATCTTCTAGATACATCTATATTCTACATATATTCCAAATTTGAAGATGATCTAAGCCCTAAGGCGATAGGTTTGAATTTTGATGGTGGATTATGTCAGCTTTTGGCAAATTCCCAGTTATCGTCTATCTTCTAATTTTAGAAATAAATATTTCTGATTCAGATAGGCTAATAATAGGTTGGTGTCTTCAAGATACATCTATGTTTCGCATATATTCCAAATTTGAAGACGATCTAAGCTCTAAGATGATAGTTAGGAATTTTTATGTAGATTAGTGCCAGTTTTTGGCTAATTCTTAGTTATCGTCTTATCTTCTAATTCATAGACTAAATATTTCTGATTCAGATAGATTAATGGCAGATTAGTATCTTCTAGATAATTGCATAATCTGCACTTTTATGTCTGATTAACATAAGAAGAAAATTATTTTTTTAATCAATGTACATCCTTTTGTCAATCTTTTTAGGGTGCCAAAGCACTAGATGATTTTATTGAAAGCCTACGATCTGACTCAGTAACCCAACTTCCTCCAGATGGCACTGTTCACGAATTAACCAGCAATGTCATCATGTTCCTTGAACAATTACTTGATTACAGTGACACTATAGGTATTGTGTTGGCGCAAGATCCCAGTTATGCCAGACAATTAGAAAAGCTAAAGCATAATGACCAAAATAAAGCTGTCCTTGGATTATACATAAGTAAGGGTTATAATATACGTTGTTAATATACAGAGTGTTTGGCTGGGGTTAGTGGGGATTTAACTCTCTAAGAAGAACACCTCTACGTCATCGTCTGATATCAGTTCGCTATTTCGGTTCCCGCCTACTTCAACTGGCTTCAAGTCAAGTGACCTAGTTAATTATTATAATATTAAAAATAAAAATAGTTTTGGTGCATTAATCATAGAGTTTTTTGGTTATATACATGTTCACTGTTTAAAAAATAAATACACTTAAACAAAACAAACGCACACACTCTCACCGCGCACTTATAAGCGAAAATATATGTTTTTACTACGTCTGTGTAATAAATTGGCAACCAGGTACCGTTGTCAAGCAAATTGTCCCGTCGCTAAGGGTGGGTGGAGCTTGATAGCCATTAGGCTGATGACGTCGCGGTGTTATTCTTAGAGCGTTTCAACTCTAGTCCTAAACTGATTTTTAACATCAATAGAGGTGTGTAAATAAAATGTGTATAAAAGTAATTATTTTTAAGGTAAAATATTTTTTTTTAGAAAGAGTATTGGTTCAATTAAATCATACATTGATAAGCAAAAGTGAACAATACAGCGACGTAGCTCTGAAAGCACTTTTAGACTAAACAACAATAACTATGTCCTGAAATCATTACAGAGATCAAATTTGCTTGAATTGTACTTAATATCAGAACCAAATTGTGAGGAGTATTATTATAATTCTATACAGGAACATAAAAAAGCGTATTCACAATGGTAAGAGTACATGATTATATTTTTTATATAAGAATTGCTTTGCAATAGATTTGGATTGTTGTGATTCCTTAAAGAACACCGCTCCACCAAAATGTTGTGATTCCTTAAAGAACACCAAAATGTTGTGATTCCTTAAAGAACACCGCTCCACCAAAATATTGTAATTTCTTAAAAACACCGCTCCACCAAAATGTTGTGATTCTTTAAAGAACACTCCTCCACCAAAATGTTGTGATTTCTTAAAGAACACCAAAATGCTGTGATTCCTTAAAGAACACCGCTCCACCAAAATGTTGTGATTCCTTAAAGAAAACCGCTCCACCAAAATATTGTGTGCCATCGAAATGCGGTAGTCACCGATGACAGAAATTATTATTTGTTTTGTTTTATCTTTTAAAATCGTAGCACTTGGTTTTTATATATTTAACTATTTAAAATTAAATTCCTTTCTGATTTCTTTAAGTGTTTATTTATTATTTTAAAAGAGATTAACTGTTACTGAATATACTAAAAATTTACTAGGGAGAGAGAGACTAACTTAAATGTACGGCTAACTTAAAGATACTGCTACCTAATAATTCTAATAGATACTGTACTGATGCTAAATTTTCTTTAATAGGGGTTGTGTTGACCGCCCCCATAAGGGGAGGAGCTATTTTTAAAGAGTCGAAATTTCCCTTGTTCCTTTGTGCGTAAATATTATTTGAAAAAAGATCAAGAATTAAAATATTAACTTGGGGTGTTTAGGATGAAACTATTCAATAACCTTTTAGGGTTTTATTGTGCTAAAAGCTTTTTAATAGTAGGGTAATAGAATGCTAGTTTAAAGAAAACATTTATTATGCAAAGGTATAAGTTAAAATTGCTTTTACGTGATTTTACGAAAATATCTACCTACTATTATAGAGTGTTAAAAATGTCCTCAGAAATGTAAATAATGGTTATAGAAATATTTGGGTTCTTTGTCAAAAGGATGATTCTGAATAATGAAAGTAACTAATAAAATAAAGGGAAATTCCGTCTTATAATGTACTATTATATTTATAATAGAATATCATGTGTGATTTAGTTGGATTACAACAGGATGTATTCATTCAGTTTTATTTTGGTTTTTAGTTGGAATAAACTTTTAAACTATATAGAATGTGATGATCCGTTTATACATGGAGATAAACTTAAAGATAAAGAGAGGGCTGCAGTTAAAGAAAGGTTTGCCGGCTTTAACAAAGAAATAGAGGAAATATCCAAGGTCCAAAGAGGGTATTCTGTTCCAGATATAGAGTTAAGAGAAAGTATCAAGAGGGATAATAAGGAGCTAATTATTCCAAGATATAATGCGTTTTTTAACAGGTAATTGAGTGATATTAATTTTGGAAAGTTTTTAAAAATTTAAATCCATATATTGCTCTTAATTTTAGGTATGGAGGGCTAAATTTTACTAAAAATCCAGAAAAATACATTAAGCACAAACCAGATGAAGTGTCGGCAATAATAGACAGGTTTTTTGATGTAGCTGCATAATTTTCCCATTAAGTATTTATTTATTTTAAGTGAAATTTATTAGAAAAAATATTAACAATAATTAATAATTTTGTTACACATTATACTTATATTTATAAATAAAACAAAGGTATAAAAATTTAAAATATAAACTTTGTAAAGATTCAACCCAAAGTAAAATCTGTTATGACAAAAAATGCAATAAAAATCCAAACGCAGTATGTGGTAAAATTATGGTATTTTTCCTCCTTTAGACGAGATCGTATGAATATTTTATATAGGATATTCCGCAAATTTATTAATAACGAACAGCAACGTTTTTTCAAACAAAAAATCTCAATATTTGCTGCATAATTACAGCTAGGGTTGCCACCACTCCCGGTTTGGGCACCCAGTCTCCCGGTCAAACAATCCTTTCTTCCGGTTACTGGTAGAAGACGAAAATAGTAATAGTAGTAATGTAGTAATAAGAAAATACGAAAAACAATTTATTTTGTAAGTGGGAACCTTTTTTTTATCTTCAATTGTATAATTGCAGAAGAATGTTCTTAGTTTTCAACATTGAAAAAAAAACTTTTAGTTTCTTTTTCTATGGTTTTCAAAATTTGCACGCTACGCCACTGCTCCCGGTCATTGACAATAAAAAGGTGGTAACCCTAATCACAGCTCCCATAAAAAAACTTTTTATGGGAGCTGTCTGTAGTGGTTCTCGTTATCATTAGAATGTCATTAGTGTAGCCGAGCGGCAAGGATGCCTCTAGATAGATATATGCTCGAAAGTTTTATTGGATATCCCATCCTAGAGTTTCTTTATGAGAAGTCAATCGACTTTGATCCCATCCCTAATAAACGCGTAAATAAACGTATGCATGTATGCAGTTTTCGTTCGTTCTCAGTCGAGTTAACTTGTCCGAAGGGAGTTCTTGCTGGGCTTTCACGCGGTGTCGTGCATGGTGGATGTTGAATATGTGTTGGTTCCCCGAGGAAGATAGGAAACTCACGCTAAATTGAAGGCATCTTTCTTCTGGAGCTAAGCGCTGTGAGCGAAGATTCCTATACGCTGATGGCTTTTCTGTTTGTTATTGAACACGAGTTATTTCCCAAATGGCGGGAAATGGATGGGCGTGCCGCGGGAAGTGTCAGTTTTGACAGTGAAGGTTATACGCAAGACCAGTAGCAGTTCTTGGATTGAAAGCTGACAATTTATGCATTGCATCGATTTGTTTATTTTGATAGTTACATTTTCTAAAAAGTTTTGGAATCTCTGGGAGCCCAGGCTCGATTATCCAGAGTTTCCAACTACAAAGCCCTGAGTGGCTTTCCAGTGACGCAAATAGAGCGCTCCCGAGTAGCTCAGGAGTATTTCGTTCTTTTTATTTATGGCGTTCCAGTGACGGAAAGTGTTATGCACTTGAGCTACTCCGTTTTTCTTTCCCCTTGCCCCTCATGCACCAACCCCTCTTTTGGTTTTTGTGGTTCAAACATGTTTTTTATGGTTAAAGATGGATTTTTAAAATTATTTAGTTAAAATGGAATTAGACATTAAAAAGAGATTATTATTATAAAGCCAAGAAAGGTTAAAAACAACAAAATTTTAAAATTTCTTAAAGTATCTCTCTTTCCTTGTCTAAGGATGCGTTCCAGTGACTAACCCTGGAGCGTGACTGACTGACGCACAAAAATTTCCGTCACTGGAAAGCAACCCTGGAAAGCAATAATAAGACTGGAAAGGGGAGAGCTGATAAATTTCCTCTGTAGCAGAGCCAAATAACAAAATCCAGACGTATGTTTTGACTTGACTCATACGTACATATATCAAAATATCAATCACATTTTTAGTGGAACATCAATTAATTTGGTACCCTCACAATTTATTCCAAAATTTGAATTAGTTAATTAAGACGCTGGCAGTGCTTGGAACATTTTACGCCTACATTATAACTCTTAAAAAACACCTAACTTCTGCCTCTACCTCTGCTAAGATACCTCTGCCTGTGACAGATATTCAATGACCAGATATTAGATATCCTAACCTAGAATAAAGGTATGAGTGCCCTTTTTTAATTTTATATTTTCTAATTTTAATAAGAATTAAAAAAAAATCATGGAATCCGAGGCATGTATTGAAGCACCTCAGATGACCTACGCCACATACAATTTCGAAAATTCAGCGCTCGAACTTGCAAGGGCACAGTGGCCAAATTATGCGGACCAACACTATTTAAAAGGATGCAAGTGGTCCCCAGATGGGACTTGTCTACTTACTGTGATAAGAGGAGGTGGTATGAACGTTTTTGAATTACCTAGTGACTTATATCCTTGTGATAGTGTTTTACCGAGTAGACCTATAGTTCCGTTAAATCCCGCTGTTTCTGTACCCGAAGCAGGTCTCATATATGATTATAATTGGTATCCTGGAATGAATAGTGGTAATCCGGCCACTTGTTGGTAAGTTAATGAAATATTCCAAGTAATATTTGATTTAAAACTATGAATTGCATACAAAAAGTATCTTAAAAAGCAATTTTCATCTCTATTTGCTTTTTTAGTTGGCTTTCTAGTGGTCATGAAGGTCCCATTCATTTGTGGGATGCGTTCACAGGTGACCTAAGGTGTTCCTATCGAGGTTATAATGCTGTGGATGAGCTCGAATCAGCAATGAGTGTAACATTTTCTGCAGATGGTCAAAATATATTTTGTGGTTATAAAAAAAATATTAAAATATTTTCAACTAGCAGGCCTGGAAGGGAATATTCAGAGTACCCAGTTACTCACCATGCTTCTTGTTTGGTTGCTAGTCAGGCTCAGCCTGGTGTAGTAGCTATAGGTAAGTTTGTTATAATTTTTTTGTAACAGTTGATCATATAAGAAAAAAATTGTATTAATTTTTGCTTGGCCAAAATAATTAATGATATTGTTACTGCAATATACAAAACTAATTATTAAAGTGTGGAGAACTTATGAACAATAGACATGAATTGTGTAAAATTAGCTTGAGGCAACAACTAAGTAAAGAAAGGTTGATATGTCATTTTTTAAAAACAAAACAGAACTAATTTTGGGTACTCCAGGTCATTTAGGAAAAAATGCTTGGACCCGTCAATTTTTAATTTTAGGGGGAACATTTTTTTGCCATTTTCACCCCTAATCTGAAACCATCTAGCAAGGCTGAGACTCACCCCCAAAATTTTAAATGGAATGAGGGGTTAAATGATACCTTATTTAAAAGGTCTCTCGGCCTTGATTACCATTGCCAAGTTGGATAGGGTGCAGGTTGTGAGAGTTGACGGGGTGTCGTCAGCAGAGAGTGTATTAAATATTGGAGTACCACAAGGATCACTACTGGGTCCAATTTTATTTTTAATTTACATAAATGGTCTTCCAAACATTAAACAACAGGCTAAGTATACACTCTTTGCTGATGACACTATGGTAGCCTTTGCAGCTGATAATATTGAAGGGGTGCTGGAGGGTTCTGTGGAGGCGCGGAACAAATCTGAGCAATGGTTTGCTGCAAATAAGTTGGTTTTAAACGACAATAATACAAACCAAGTAATTTTCGCAATGAGAGATGTGGGTGATCTAAATGAGGGTGTTAGCAAGATTAGATTTTTGGGTGTTTCCTTAGACCCAAAACTTCAATGGGGTCACACATTAACAATGTGTGTAAGAAAACTAAATAAAAGCCTGTTTATTCTGAGAAACCTTTCAAGGTGCGTCTCACCAGAGACCTTACATACTGCTTATCACTCCCTTTTTCACTCGCATCTTTCATATTCTATCCTCACCTGGGGTCATGCGGCTGACACACACCGGGTGTTTGACTTACAACGAAAGGCTCTGGAATTTCTTGCAGGTCTGGGTGCAGGGATGACTGCCGTCAGGCTTATAGAAGGCTTGGAATCCTCACTGTGCCATCACAGTACATTTTGGAAAATCTTCGTTTTTTAAAGAAAAATATCAACCTCTACACAAGTCATGAGGAGATGCATGGTTATGACACCAGGCATAAACAAAATATGATACCAGCATACTGGCGTCTGAGAAGGTGTCAAACTGGACCGGGATATTGGGCAATAAATTTTTTTAATGTATTGCCAGAAAGTATTAGAATCTTGTCTGAAAAAAATTTGTTACCACAATTAGGCAAATATTGACTGAGAACTATTTTTATTCAATACAGGAATACCTTAGGTATAATTTTAACTTTAATTAGAAATTATTTTCATGTTTTTATATTTTAAACTATGTGAAAGTATTCTTTTGATTTAGTATAAGCATTTTAATATTGTTTGTTTAAAATAATGTTTGTTATTTCTTTCTTTTTTTAATATGTATAAGATAAGGTTTTATAACTATTTTTTTTTAACATTGCTGACTTGTGTAAATACATTTGTATATGTATGTTGACATCAATAAATAATTTTGAATTTGAATTTGAATTTTGAAGTCTCTGCTATTATTTTGGTTGATATGACAGCTTGGCAAAATTTAGATTTTTATTTTTTTGATGGATACTAAATTACCTGTAAAAGCAGTCTACTTTAAACTAAGGGGATATGATAAGGGCTAAATGATCTTCAAAATGAGATAATATTCGAGGGTGGGACTCACCTCTAAAATTTAAGGGTGAATCACACCCTCACCAGAAAGATTAATTGATATCCCATTTTAAAGATTGTTTAAACCATCATCATATCCCTTTAGTTTAAAGTAGCTTGCTCTTATAGGTTATTTAATATTATACATTAAAACAAAATAAAAATTTTGACAAGCTGTCATATCAAACAAAATAATAGCAGAGACTTCAAACTTGGCAGTTGTAATCAGGGTTAAGAGAACTTCAAAAGTAAGGTATTACTTTACCCTTCTTTCCATTTAAGATTTTGGGGGTAAAAGTGACAAAAAAATGTCTCCCCTAAAAGAAAAAATTGATGGGGCCAAGCTATTTTTCCTTATTGACCTGGAACGCCCAAAATAAAGTCTGTTTCGTTTTCAAATGGCCACCCTGTATATTTTTATAGGTACAGTTAAAAATACAATTGAACTAGTCGCCCAAAGTGATGGCACATTCCGTCATCTATGTAAACTTCAGGGACATAAAGGAGGCATAACAACAATGGCGTTTTCGTTGGATGGATTTAGATTATACAGTGGTGCAAGAAAAGATAATGAAGTGATCTGTTGGGATTTACGTGTAAGAGATACTCACAAGCACCTATAACTGATGCTACACATAATTTAAAGGAAATTATAGCAACAATTCTTAAATGACACTAACACATCTAATGAGAACTGTTTTTAGGTTCCCGGAAGACCTATGTTTGTTGTAGCTAGAGAGTGCAACACAAATCAAAGGATATGTATTGATTTATCGCTTGATAATAAGTGGTTAGTATCGGGAAGTACCAACGGTAAGGTACAGGTATGGAATGTTAGCGAACAGAGTTATCCCACTGTGCATATGCAGGTATGTTGTATTTCCTTTGTGTTTAAATTAGTTGTATAGTTGTGATAAATGACAAATGTGAATGGTGAATGAATTTTAAAATGCTTGGGTGAATGGCAATTGATTTTGTTACAAGTTGTTTTAAATTTAATGCTTTAAGAAGTAAAGTAAATAGGAAAACTTTAAAGATAGAGGTTGTGGAATTTTTTAATGACATAGTAATACATTTTTCCATAATCCTTAATACAAAAATGTTTTAATTTATGTGGCCATATCTCTTTTAATAATTAAGTAATTAAAACAATAAAAAAAAAGATAAGGTTAGGTCAAGCTATAACTTTGGTTTGCCCATTATTATTTACTGTTAACAATAGCTTTGTTCACGGGTTCAATTCCAAACTGGTTCTGGGACTATTCGCATGCGCAGTGAAAAAGCAGCGTTCGTGGCCAGTAAAATCCTGAATTTTTAGTAACAGTTCTGTGTTCGCGGGTTACAATGGAATCAGTTCGTTACTGCTTTGTAACCTGATTAGCAGTCCTGGGATTTTTGTTGGAACTAAAAGTTCAGTTTGGAATTTCATGCGCATTGTCGACATGGTCAGCTGTTTTCTGTTTTTGTAGTACAGAAATAAACCGTTGTATTACAGTTTATTTGTTTCTGTCACTTTTTATGCGGGTTAATATACCTGTTGAATTTTTTTTATATTTTTGTGATTCTGAGCGTATATAAACAAAGGATTTTTAATTGTATTCTGTATGAATCTATATGTATGCAATAAAATAAATAAAGCTTTAATAAAAAATATAGACAATATTACAAGATTCTACCATTTCTTGTTGTTTGAATTTTATCTTTAGTTAAATACACATACTTATGTTAAAAACGAGAGGAGGCAGGGAATCCCTCGTCTTTCGCCGAGAGACCTCGAGTGGCTTTCGACAGTATAACAATTTACCTTTTTGTTTGAATTTAATTTTTTTATGTAGTATCCCATTTGACCATGAAAAATTCTAACCAAAAGGCTAGGTTAGAATACATCCTCAGCTGTATAGAAAATCGTTCGCGGTAAATAAAAATTCCGAACTAATAAATAACTAGACATGCGCTTTAAAACAATTCTAAATCAGTTCGGTTCTGGTTTAGAATCAGTTCATTACTAGACCCGCGAACAAAGCTATTATATCCTATGGGTGATTAAAAGTTTTTGAAAAAAATAAATCATTTTTAATCGCGTAATCACGTTTACATGTAAATTATACTCTTGTTCATTTCTGATATATGTTGATTATTAAAAGAATTATGAGCGTTTTATGAATATACAGGGTGTTTTACAAAACTTCAAGGTGTGATTCCTTATGCTTTTTATGAAAAAAGTTCCTATAAACATATATCCGGAGTTGGTTTCTTTCTGAGTTACGGGGTGTTAAAAGTTAAGAAAAAATCAGTTTTTTCTTAATATGCTTAGGCCTATTTGAATAAAATTTGGTACATTTATTTAAAGTAATAAGGCGCTTATTTAGCCCTAACCAGATTGTTATTATTGGGTCCAGTGCCGTCTCAGTTGGCACCGCAACTTATATTATTGAGAAAAAAGTACGCCACTGCCTTTTTTGACTTTTTTATATTTTTTATAATCAATCAATTAACAATACATCTTGCAAGTATATTTTGTTTTTTTTGTATCTAGCTTCGTTTTCGAGAAATAAATATTAAAGCCACTTTAATTTCTTCTAAAAAGTACCCATGGACGACATAGTAGAAAAAGAAATCGTTTCTTTTTAGTATCACTTAAAGTGGCTTCAAGTTTTTTCTCGAAAACAAAGCGAGATACAAGGAAAATACAAGAGACTAAAAAGTTGTGTTATTAATTTCTTAATTATAAAAAATATAAAAACGTCAAAAAAAGTCAGTGGCGTACTATTTTTCTCAGTAATGTAAGTTGCGGTGCCCGTTGAGACGCCATGGGACCCAAAATAACAATCTGGTTAGGGCTTAATAAGCGCCTTATTACTTTTAATGAATGTATTAAATTTTATTCAAAACGGCCGAAGCATATTAAAAATATTTAAAAAGAACTGATTTTTTCCTTAAATTTTAACGCCCTGTATCTCAGTAAGAAAGCAACTCCGGACATATGTTTATAAGAACTTTTTTCATAAAATAACATTAGGAATCACACCTTAAAGTTTCGTACCGTTGCCGTTGTTAAAACACCTGTATTATGAAAATTTAATTTAAAACAACTTGTAGAATATCTAGTAATTGTAATTTATCCTGATTGTTTAAATAATTTGTATACATCAGCAATATTTACAGGCAGTTATACAGTTGGTCATCATGTCACTTATCGTGACCCAGGACTTAAATCGAGGACTATTAATTTTCTTATTACCACATAAAATCACTTAAAACTCAACTTAATAACATAAATAGGACTCGATGACTATAGTTCAACTATTGGTAAATGCCCCATTCCCATAAACTTTTCATTTACTTACTAGGGTTATGTTTTCAGATGAATTTACATAATGACAGTTGTAATGGGGTTAGTTTGCACCCTTACAAACCGATACTAGCGACAGCTAGTGGACAACATCACTCGATTGATCCCTTGCACCATGCGAGGACCATGCCGGCTTATGAAAATGCGTTGTGTATGTGGTGGGTGGGTGCGCAACAAGAAGAGCAAGACTTGTTTACGACAATTATTAAAGCTGCTACGCATTCCTCGATATAAGACGATATTTTTGAAGTTTGAAATGTTACCTCTTTGCCTTTTTCCGGGTAGCTACATTTAAATAAATTAGATTTACTTTTTAACTGTTGTTTTATTTCTTTACTGTCTCTTTACCCTTTTTTTTCGCAGTTAGCCAAGATTGTCCCTAGACTAGAAATGATTATTATTATTATTATTATTATTAAAGAGCAGATAAGCGGCACTGCCGATGGGACTGCTCAGATTTTCCTTTTAGGTCTTTGGTTTTGTTTAACACACTTTAATATCACAGGTCGTTTTAAATTTTAAAAATTATATCACAGTTTATCTTTTATTGAATAATAATTATTCTTTCATCACAGGTCTATCACAGATATTCATTATTTAACTTTGATCACATTGAATAATGCACCAATACCGATTCCATTGCTTTCAAATCCCGATCCACTTTATTTTTAAATTGATTGATATTCAGAGATGCAACAGTATCTTCCTGTAAGCCATTCCATACATACACCACCCGATTCGTGATGAAGTTACGTCTTTGTAGTTTGTTGCATCTCTCTTTTTCTAGCTTTTTGGAGTGACCTCTCAAATCCCTGGTAATACTCAGATGAAACAAGTCCAAATCACAGGTGTAATAACCGCCTGTGATTTTATAAACTTCAATCAGATCACCTCTTAGTCTTCTCTCTCTCAAGTTTGGTAGCCTCATTCTACTTAGTCGGGTAATATAATCTAAGTTCTTCAATTCTGGGGGTATTTTTGTAACCCGTCTCTGTACCCTTTCTACAAGCTCTATATCTTTTATGTAATATGGACTCCATATACACTAAGCATACTCCAATTTTGGTCTTATATACGATTTATAAAGCTTTTTTCAATCGAGTGATCACTAAAGGCCTTCTGTATGAGATAGATCATGATATTAGCCTTTTTAACCATCTCTGAGATGTGTGTCTCCCACTTCAAATCCTTAGTTACCACAACACCCAAATCTTTTGTTCTGCCACAGATCTTAATGGTTCATTGTTTAGGTAGTATAATTTGAGTGGATTATTGGCACCATTTGGCACCTATATGCAGAATGATATACATACTGAGAATGGAAGGATTACTCGAAGGGAATTTACCATAAGTTTACATGCTACAGACCAAAGTTTTTCGTATGGTCATGTAATGTGGTAGAATTAAAAACCATAAACAAATTACAAAACATGAAATGTTACCAGGATAAAATCGACTTGTTTACGTTCTTAGTTTTCCTAAATATTTGGTTTTATATTTTCGTTTTCTTATCACTGACTGGTTTATATTAGCTGTGTTCGCGGGTCTAGTAATGGACCGATTCTGAACCAGAACCGAACTGGTTTAGAATTATTTTAAAGCGCATGTCTAGTTATTTATTAGTTCGGAATTTTTATTTACCGCGAACGATTTTTTATACAGCTGAGGATGTATTCTAACCTAGCCTTTTGGTCAGGAATTTTTCATGGTTAAATTGGATACTACATAAAAAAAAAAAAATCAAACAAAAAGGTAAATTGTTCCCTGCCTCCTCTCGTTTTTAACATAAGTATGTGTATTTAACTAAGGATAAAATTCAAACAACAAGAAATTGTAAAATCTTGTAATATTGTCTATATTTTTTAATTAAATCTTTATTTAATTGCATACATACATTCATACGGAATACAATTAAAAATCCTTTGTTTATATACGCTCAGAATCACAAAAATATAAAAAAATATTCAACAGGTATGTTAACCCGCATAAAAAGTGTCAGAAACAAATAAACTGTAATACAACGGTTTATTTCTGTACCACAAAAACAGAAAACAGCTGACCATGTCGACAATGCGCATAAAATTCCGAACTGAACTTTTAGGTCCAACAAAAATCCCAGGACTGCTAATCAGGTTACGAACCGGTAACGAACTGATTCCATTGTAACCCGCGAACACAGAACTGTTACTAAAAATTCAGGATTTTACTAACCGCGAACGCCGCTTTTTCACTGCGCATGCGAATAGTCCCAGAACCGGTTCAAATACATCTGTGTTGTTATTAATTTTTTGAAGAGAAACCCTAGGCTATTACTAGGAAATTTTTAATAAAAATACTTTAAACTCAAGCCATTTTATTAAACAATTCAGTTTTTCTGTTTTTAAATTCATTTATGAACACAAAAGAGCTTGAAAAAGTATTTATAAATAACATAGAATAAGACTCGCAACCATTAAAATTATAGGCCCATTAGCAGGACTAGTAGATGTTTTGGAATCGGAAACGAAAGTGTCGTATCCATCAAATAGTCCAATTTTAGCTGCATAGCTGATTACATAAGCGACATAGCTTTGTTCGTGAACACTGTTGAAAAGATGAGCCATTGGACCTAAAATAAATAATTATTTATAACTTGTATACATCAACTATCTATAAAATTCTACCATGTGCATAGACTAACACATCAGTCCCAGAATGTGTAACTTCATCATTATAAACCACGGCCTGCTGGGAATATTCGAAATCCATGGTGTTTTCATTACTGGGATCAACCCTTTCTGCAGTATTGTTTGGTGAAACATAAAATTGATAGTTGTTTGGTCCACCTGTACCATAAAGAAGATTTGTGTATGGTTTTTGGTCCATTGCGGATATTGTCGTTCCTGCAATAAAATGAAACACTCTGTATGGTAATTGGTGGTTTTTAAATATTTACAACGTTATTTTTTTATGTAAAATTACAAAGTAACTGTTAAAACTTTGGTTTATGTTAAACATGGTGAATTATAGAAGGAACAGTTTAAAAATGTAAATTCGGTGCACTTTGATAAGAAAAAAGTTACAAAAAGTTTAAAGCAAATAAATCGGCATGCTTGTCTTCGCAGCCACCTTTGCTATATTTCTTTTATGATATGCCGGTTGATGCAGCTGGTCATCGCACTATGGTATAGAAGTTATTTTTCTGGTCAAAATTCTGAAACTTGACAATCTAACTTAAAATGAGGTGCTTTTTACTGGAAAAATATTATAAATTATTGTAAATGCTTTTTGGAAACCTAAAACTTATTATATGTTATTATAAATTTACACCCCCTTAACATTATTATTTTTTATTGTACAAAATAAACTAAAATGTCAGCTTGTTTGGTTAATTTGGTAGTATTCTAATTAGTAATCCGATGATTATTATCTCATATGATATACAGGGTACGACAATAGGTATGATTTTTTAAATGGAATACCCTGAATATTATATCACCACCAAAAAATATTTTAAAATGCTTTAAAAAATACTACATTTGATGTGTCTATCTCAATTAGTTTCGAAAATATGACCATCCAAATCTGAAAAATAATTTTAAATTATTCTTAGAAGCGTAATAGAGATACATCTTCCCAACTTTTTTATTTTTTAACGTATTAAATAAATAAAAACACTGTTTTGTTGGGTAGATTCTGTAGAATCCATATCTTTCATCAGAATGCTTTTATCTTTTAGGATATATAGTGTAGGACAAAACATATTCAATTTTAAAATGGAAAACCTTGTAAATTATAAAAAAATCTTGTATCTGTCCTTACATTCAGAAGTAGCAAAAAGTAGGAAGGCAATTGTAAGTACAAAAACTGATAAAGAAAAAGGTAAAAAATCTTTGACAAAAGTAGCGAGACTTCGCGAGACGGCATCGGAAACACAACAATAGCTCTTATTATTTAAACTCTTACTTTTTTTAGTAAACAAGGCTAATAATAAACTAAGTAGATTAAATGTTGTATATTTATGTTTACTTAAAATACATTTTCAAGTTTCCTATTACCCCAATAGAAGTCGTCATATCCTTTTATGATTTTGCGTACATGTAGTTTGGAGTATCTACTTTGAAATACACAGCATGAGCCATTAAAATTTTAAAGTTGCTTTTTGGCCAAAATAATGGATTTCTATCCCATAGTGTATCGGCGCGTCGCTGTAAAGGATAGCGGCGCCTTTGTATAAAATAGTCCGATTGCAGGCGGTCTTTTTATGTTTTTTTGTATTATTTTCAAAGGGTACCGAAGTTGCGCTTTTAAAATGTTCTTACTATACCTAATACTCCTTGTGATCGATCTGGATATCCAGTGAACACCATTGAATGTGAATGGTCACTAGTCACTATAATGAGTGTATCTTTTTCATCCGTCATGTTAAGAGCTTTTTCTACAGCATCACTAAAGGCTACAGTTTCATCCAAAGCTTTTCTGGCGTGACCTCTATGGTGGGTCTGGTCTATGTTACCGCCTTCAACCTAAAGTTAATAGTAACTAGTATTAGACATAAAAAAGTGCCAGTTTTCTCCTGTTAATTATGGGATTAAAAATTCTATGATTCTATTTTAATGATTTTTTTGCGTTGCGTTTCAAAGAATTACTTTTAATTTTCCCTTTTAAAAATACGCGTTAGTAAGCATTACTACAACTTCGTAATATCACAAATTATCAGAATATACAGATGCGAAAGTGCGGCAAATTACGCTTACTTGTTTCTATGACCTTGAGAAAAAATAAATGGAACATCTGCACAAATGTATGGATCGTAATATTTTGAATTTGTAAGAGGTTAAACCGCACCAAGGCGCTAAGGAGAGATAGACTTTTATAGTAACCAATTATGCAGCTTTTTTATGTGTGGAAAACGGAACAAAAGAATAATACACTAATTGGGAATTTAAATATTTCTTTATTAAAAAATATTACAAACTAAAAATTTTACCCATTCTTTGAATGGTAAAATATTGTTAGTAGATGTCACGTTTGGATCAACCTGTAATAAAATGTCTATACCTGGTTGCACAAAATATTTTTAAAAACGATTAAACTAATGGGGGTTTAGAATGTTTAACAAAAAGCCATTTAAAAAAAAAACCTTGCCTATAAACTGTTCATTAAATTAATTAATGGTATTCCGTTTTTTAGCTTATTTGTGTATTAAAAAGTTCTGGGGATTGAAACAGAATATTTGAAAGCCGAGTAACACAAGTTTCTAAAGAAACCCCGACGCAATCTTTTAAAGCAATGCAGATGTTGCCTTAGTAATACCCAAACCTAATTCATTTGTTTTTTTTTATTTGGAAGTATGTAATTTTTTAAATTTGAAATATAGCCTTTTAAATGGCAGTGCGGCTATAAATAAAAAAAATATTTTCCTGTGTTTAGGCACATACTGCTTAATATCAATAACTTTAGTAACATACCTAAGTAATTTGTAAAAGCTTTGTATTTATGTTAAATAGTCTTAAAATAATAGTGGCCCTTTGGAAATCTAAAAGTGATCCGCTCCCGGTGATGGAGGAACAGAATAAATATACACATTTATATCCCATATTAAACGGTAAAAAAATTTAACAAGACTCTATACTAACGCTTTAATAATAAAAAACATAAAAGTTCACAAACAACTAAACACAATTAACTAACTTATGCTCACGTTCTATACCAACAAAAGTATGGGACTAACTGACACCTAGATGAGCATTAGGTCACATACTAAATTGTGAGGTGTATATCCACCACGTAGTGGGAGGGACGATAGTGGTGAGAGATTTCAACGAACACGCTTAGTTTGGCATCTGGGTATTCTGATAATTTGTGGTAATATCTTTAAAAGCTCCAAAGCTGTATCTAAAAGGTTTTTGCCATGGGGACATGAACAGTGGCACTGCAGCCAGATTTCCCTGCTTTGTGGTATTCCTAATATATTTTTTTATATAATGCGCCACATATTTTTATGGCAGTGAATTGTGCTGATTAAATTAAGTTTAGTTGATAAAATTTTAAAAACTTGCCCAATTTGGACCGCCCAATATTATGCGATAAAAATAATGTGACATTTCATTAGAATAAAAAACAGTACATGTAGCACAAAACTGGGACATTTGGCAACGGCGCGGCGTCGACAACATCAATCCTCAAATTATAATTATTTGTTTATCAGAGTAGTTGTGGTATTACCAAAATAAAATACGTTTTTTTTAAATAATAATTACCATAAGCATAAATCCATTTGGATTTTTCCTCAAAAGTTTAATCGCCGCCTCTGTCATCATACTAAGGGAAGGCATCCCTTCTGGACCTTTGTCTCGTTCGTGCTCCAGTTTTAAATGTCCATTAGCAAAAATGCCTTAAAATAAATTGAATTTCAGAAAAACTACGTAACTTCAAATTTTACTTCTTCACCTCTGTGAAATTCCTAACTATCGGTTTAAGCAATCCAACACATTTATATACCTAGTTTCTTGAAATTATTTTTTGATTTTCTGCTATTTTGTGGTTTACTGACAAGAAAAACATTTAATTATGAAGAAATGACGCGTTTTTGTTGTGCTTAATTACTTTAATAATGACGATGATTCCAACAAAGTTACTGAATAATAGCGGATGTATAAACTCTCATTTTTAGAAAGCATTAGTTATTTTAGTTACTTTATAGGGGCTGAAACTTCAACTTACCCAGTGTAAATTCTGCAGATACGTCCATATTTTCAAGGTCACTATTATTCTGTAGCACCTGGTGCGTTACTTGTCTTATGTCTTTATCATTACTCCAATGTTTAATAAGATCTCTTCCCTTTTCTTTACTGATGCATGACCATGTATCTAAAGGATCTTTTGAGGAGTTTGAAACATTGGCTACCATACATTGTCTACCTCCACCCATAATTACCTGCAAATGTTTTTTTTTCAGGAAATACTTGGTAAAACGAGACTTCTTAAAAAGAGTAAGAATAATACTTTCCTCACTTACTTAATTACCTCAATATTTCTTCCTGGATTCCCATTTACCAACTGCCAAGCTATGTCTTTACATTCTGAAGATTCCTTTGGAATGTTTGCTTCACACTCCCATTTTCTGTTTGGAGTGTGAGCATATAGAGCACTTGGAGTGGCATGTGTAACTCTGGTTGTAGTAACAAAACCTATAAAGTATGTATACATGGTGAGTCGAAAATTGATCACGAAATTAAAGGGGGTGATTATACTTGACAGAATAAGGGTAAAGCTTCATATACATTTTTTCAAAATGTCATTCGTTTTCGAGTTACAAAACGTCAAGTTCAATTTTTATTTTGGTTTTTCGCCGTATTGCATTTATTTTTAACCAATCCAGTTAATATTTGGCACACAAATCGAGCTTTGTCGATTCTAAAATTTTAAGATTAAAGTCCTTTTTTTAAATACCGCCAGAGGGCACTTTACCTAAAACTTAAAATTTATTTACATCATAACCTTTTATTTTGACAGATATCGCAAAGCTGGGGCGCCATTTTATAGACAATCAAAAACCTAAAAAATAGGGTACTATCTATTAAAGTCGATAAACCTCACCGTTTAGGCACCAATATACATCAAAGTTTTCATCAATTTCAATCAAATTACCTACATACATACAGGGTGTCCAGTAACTCACCGACAGACTTAACCAAATGATTCTACAACAAAAAATATGAAAAAGACTTTATATAAACTTATGTCCTAAACGTCTTAGTTTTTGAACTACGCGGTGTTAAAAATTTAAAAAAAAACCTTTTTTTTTTAAATATTTAACACACCGTAGTTCAAAAACTAAGGTGTTTAGGGCATAAGTTTATATGAAGTTTTTTCTTATTTTTTGTTTTAGAATCGTTTGGGTAAGTTTGTCGGTTGAGTTACTGCACACCCTGTATGTATGTAGGTAATTTGAGTGAAATTGATGAAAACTTTGATATCTATTGGTGCCTAAACGGTGAGGTTTATCGACTTTAATAAAGACTACCTTATTTTTAAAGTTTTTGATTGTCTATAAAATGGCACCCCAGCTTTGCGATATCTGTCAAAATAAAAGTTATGATGTAAATACATTTTAAGTTTTAGGTAAAGTGCCCTCTGGCGGTATTTAAAAAAGTACTTTTGTCTTAATATTTTAGAATCTGCAAAGCTCGATTTGTGTGCCAAATGTCAACTGGATTGGTTAAAAATAAATGCAATATGGCGAAAAAAACCAAAATAAAAATGGACATTTTGAAAAAATTTAAATGAAGCTCTACCCTTATTTTGTCAA